>DWQX01000663.1:0-38135 GCA_018245475.1 Pharmacophagus antenor
AGTTCCCTATTTAATAAGGTAAATAAATAATTTGTAGAGCACTAACTTTTGGAGTTTTATTCAATATTGTAATTTTTGCAAGGTGGTCTCAAACTTTTGGCCGGCAGTGTATATGCAATAAGGTTATGTCAAGCGCGCTAAAATCGTGGGTGTACAAAGTGTCTGTATTATAGTCTTTATATATTATAATATAATCTATTATAAGTATCTTTTATACAAATTTCTTTAAGAATTGTTAAATTATATTATGTTCATTGGAATCTAAAATTTTATTACTTAGGTTTTGCTTCTATAATTCATTATAAAATACTAAAATTATCGAAAGTACACAACATTATGCAAGAGAGCTACGTGGGTGTAAAATATCAAAGGTAACTGATAAAGGAATAATTTTGTCTAATAAATAAACGATGAAGAGTTATAAAAGTTATTACTTAATCGCATTAGATATGCGACACGTGCTTGCCATTTACTACTTGGTCATTTTTATTTTGTTTGTTTGTACGAGGTATGTAGTTCGTTCCGTATATCTTTACTTACTTCGTGTGCATACAAGTAAATAGCTGTTTAAAAAATAAAATTTAATTCACGTTACTTTACGCTACGCTTACACATGGCCTCGATTTCACCTGATGTTAAGTTACAAAGAGGCCATAGATGATAAAGCGTGTTCACTGAGAACGCATCAGGCTCTCACATGTATGAGTGCGCCGGAACACAAAAATGCTGTTATGGCAGCAGCTTGACATTGAGGATGGTAGCTAGCCAGGCGGGTTTAAAAAGCCCTTCCACCATCCAGACCACTACACCTGTGGCCTGGAAAGGAGGCATTTAAACTTAATCTCGGTTTTCATTTCAAAGTTCCTTTTTTATAAATGTATATATAATATCCGAATATATCCAAAGTATATATACAAAAAAGCATGTCGAACTAATTTAAAAAACTAGAGAAATATTCTCATTTCTGGCACGAAAATGTTTTGCGGCAATTTTTAAATATTAGTATTTCAACATCGTGACCTTTCGCGTACTTGTGACGACAGCGCTTCATTATAATCTCATCGCCTCGGTCGACCACATTGAATTTGGTGCAGCCTTCATTCGTTTTTATTTGGTTGAAGCATTTTTATCGGAGTAAACTAATTTTTCTACGTGCTATATATAATTTGGTATTATTTAACACTTAAAAAACGTTAACAACATTTTAATCTTGGTGTTAACAAGAGGACATTAACACATAAATTAATAAATAACTCGAAAATATGGAGCTAGACTACAAGCTATACGTTGTTAGTTCAAGTAAACTTAAAACAAAATTTATTACGTTTTCTTAATTTTTGACTGCCTCCGTGGCACAGTGGTTTAGCTACCACCATCAATGTCAGGGTGCTGCTATAACAGCATCGCTATGTTTCCGCAGTCATACATATTACGGCCTGAGTATTCTGTGATAGCACGCTTCACCATTACTCGTACAGCCTCATTTTCACTTAACGTGTCAATTGAGATCTAGTGTTTACCCGTTACCGTTAAAAAACATAATTGAAACTTTTTCGTTTATAAATATTGTTTTTCATAATATTATGAACTGGATGACCAAAAGGTTAACCCTACTTTTTTGTAAAGTGTTATAAAAAAAATCTTTTTAAATCTCAATGTCGACATATTATTAGTTATTAACAGCTACACTTACACATGCGCATTACACGATAATACAAGTCTGTTGGCTGTTGAATTTTATTTTATGAGCACTCTTTTGTTAGTTATATAGTAGAAGTAATGAAAGTTTGAAATTGAAAGAGGTAGGTACACAAAAGAATTACACAGATAGGGTACGCCTCGCGGCTTAAGATATTGTTGTGATTGAATTTACTGTATAGAGTTAAGCTTAGTTGAGGTTTACAAAAGATTACTTGTATAACCGAGTTTTTGTTAACGGTCGAATAAGTTATCTTACAATAACTTTACTTCGAAGATAATATACTAAAATTCTACTCTAGTAGATATTACACATCGATTCTTGTTTGAAGAAAAAATTCGAACACTAGGGTCAAGTCTGATTTTATAATGATGATAGTAATCAATGACCACATTGAAAGCCTATGCCTGTGTATAAAAAAACGTGTAAAGTAGGCCTCCACGTTCGGCGTCATTAATGTAGACACACTAGCCGTGATTATCACTAAACAATTATCTTGAACTGGCAAGCAAAAGGACATAAAATTTAAAATTACTCTTAAAAAAATTTAATTTTTGTATTCCGCTTTCTAATACAAATATACTTTATTGTGCACTTATCATGGAGTTACAAAACGCTTTTATAAGTAATTAAAAACCAAAAACACAAATATTAAATAAATGAAAGTTAAAACACGATGAATATCAAAATATATTCGTTTTTATTCTATGGGAGTAATAATCTATTACATGGGAAAAATAATCGGGCAGGATTAATAAAAATCCAAGATAAATAGTTATATACGATATTTCCTCATTTTGATTTCATTTATTGCGTAGTGTCGTAAAAACATAATAAAGCCTCATTTTAACTCTAGAACAGAAATCTCTGAATAATTGAGCTGACACTGTCTCGTCGTACAGACAATGTGTACAATGTACCACGTTCGCCCTTTATTCACATCTAGTGGCATTATCACCATTTACTTATCCTACAAACTGGAGAAAAATTGAGAAGCGACAAGCCTCTCGAAGTGAAACGGAATAGCGGAAATATAATAAAAGCAATAAAAGGCAGTTGCGTTCCCCGAGTATAATTTTGACAATTGATTTCTTTATTCCAGCTTCATAAATCTTTATTCCAAAGTACGCCCGCTGCGTATGCATATAACGTGTGAAGTGATAAACTAACCTTAAGCGTTTTATTGCGGGTCCGATAGAGTGTATTTTAATTTATTATAATATTAAATATTTGGAAATCGGTAAATTGAATATTTTTTACAAAGATTAAAACGCCTTGACACATAAGTAAGTTAGAATCATGTTTGTGGACTACAAAACAAAGGTAAACATTCCTTCTGTAATTTAGCAGAAATTATACCTTATTTCCTACTTAAGTTTAAGATTACTTATAACATTAAGTAATTGTTCTTTAATGTTTACTTTTATTCCTATAAAATAACTAAGCAATGGAAAAATATATTAAGTATAAAATATCAGAGTACTTCAAATCTGTATTTATAAAATTCAGTCTTAACTGATTCACTGATTAACTGACTGACCTATATATTAATTCATATGCACCACTAACCCTAAAGACTTGAAAACAAGGGTGTGCTCTTTGTTTTTTGGAATACTACCCCTAGGTAAAGAAGGCAATTCAAATTTCAATGAAACTATTCGCTAAGTCGCTAGATTAGAAATTTGATTCACAAACTAGGGAGAAATTTATGTTAATATTAATTTAAAAAAATTACCATGCCCAGAAAAGTGGGCGGGTGACAGCTGGTAATAATATAAACAAATACTAATATTTGTCAGATTAAAAGTATTATTAAAAATAAAATATACCATTTCAAAATCCAAGCTCTTAACAATGCTACACGTGTGGCAGGATTGACAATACAACAAACCGATATCCATTCGCAATAGATAATTAACAAGAATGATTCGCACGTAGCAGTAATAGTTAAGCGATGAGTCGACCCGATCGGCTTTTGTCAAGTTAATCTAATAAAAGCGAGCCAACTGCGGAGTGCGCAAGCATTCCTTTGTTTGAAGCACCTTTACTTTATTGTGAATCGTCCGCACGGGATGGCAAACTTTGTAGTTTCTTCTGTTATTGCTACTCATGAAATTATTTTCATATTTCATGGAGATATTCGTTTGAGCTCATTCACTAGGTCATTAATTTCTTTACATCTTGTGATTGTCTCAAAAGGAACTGAAAACGAATTTAACTGAAACTTAAAAATAAAATTTTGTACATCATAAAATTACATAAGTAACTAAATAATGGAATAAATCACAAACATTATTTCTTTTAAATTACCATATAATTTTTTCTTTATTTTAGGAATAAATTAATGCTCATTATGACCATGTATTTTATCTTATGTACATATACTATACAGGCCATTAACTGATAGACTAATTTAGTTTTTGGAAGCGGGTTTCCGATGTATATTGTAAGTAAGCGGTTAAAAGATATAATCAAAAATTCACTCATTACTGATAGTTTCATAATATGCAATTATTATTAGTACTTTTTGAGGATTTAATTTACTATTTAGTTTTCTAAAAATTAATTTCGTTAATATTTTTGTAATGTGTTTAATATAATCGAATTTTGTTTCAGAATGTGAACCGTTTCGTCAATCCATCAATGACGGTAAATTTTACATGACCACAGTAGACAATGCGGTCACAAGCTTCGAAAACCTTACCTAAGAAAGGGGCTTTGGGTAAAACTACTTTTAAAGGAAATTCCGCTTTTACATCTACCAAGAAGAAACTAGTTACACCGAAAAGGGCGAAAAACTTACCGAAATCTCTTTTAAAAGGATCAAAGAAAAATACACCAAAAGATGAGGCTTCTAGTTCAAAAAGTGATGCAAATTCCATCGAAGAAAAAAATGACGTTCCATCGGAGACGGCTAAAGCTGACACATCGAAAGCTGGTCAGTCAAGAAGTAATTCACCTGCAAAAAAAAATAAAAAAGATACAAAGGAAAAGAAAGACACGGCTAAAAATGCTTCAGGCAAAATTACCTCAGGCACAATAGTAACCAAAAAGCGTTTAAGAACTCCTAAAAAAGTTAAACCAGCTGTAAACACTGATAAAGTTGAAAATAAAAATGATGATACAAAGTACAAAATTAATTTAGAAATACTAAAAAAAACTTCAAATACATTAAAAGGAAAAACTGTCAATAAGAAAGGGCAGAGTTCTAGAAAGAAAATTGGAAATAATATGATTCTTGAAATGGAGGAAAAGGTAAAGATGACTGACGATGATAAAAAAGGGGATAAACAAAATGATAAAAAAATCCTTTATAATGTCAAGGAGCAAACATCTACCACAACAAACGATAAAAGAGATTCCTTAAAAATACAATCTAGTGGTGAAAATAAAAGTACTAGTGATAGCTCTACATTAAATAGTACTTCATCTAGTAATATATCTGTTAGTCCGTTAGAAGCACCCAAAACTGAAAATGAAAGGCCTCTTAAATTTTTTACATCAAGTCGATCTCCTAGAACGGTTGACATTGACGTTAAATGTTGTAAATATTCTAAAGGAAATATAAGTGTTTCTGAAAGATTTTTAACAATGAAATGTGAAAGTAAACATGACGACTACAATAAAGAAAAAAACTCTTCTAACCATCTAGTATCACAAGGAGCTGAGGTTGATGTTTATACTTTTACCGATAAAGTAGATTCACCAAAAAGTATTTTATCTGATTTTCGTAATCCCATCAACAAAAGTATTGGAAGAGTAAGACCAATTGCACGAGTTAAAGGTACTGTTATTGATAAGAAAACTGATACAGACCGCAAAAAATATTCTCCTCATAGACCTATTGAAGAAGTAGTTAAGCAACTTAAAGCTAATAAACGTACAGAAGAAACTAATTTTGGTCAAAAACACTCCGGTGATCAAATTTCTGACATGGATTCTGGTAACAATGTGAAAGGGATAGAGGATAAACCGCCTCCCATTGTAAGCAAGTCGTATAAAATGGTTGCACGCAAATCAAGTATAACAGGAAAACCGTTCAGCCCTATCAAATTCTTGGATGAATCAGAATCTCCTAAAATCCAAACCACTCCACCTTGTTCAATAAAATCAACTACAATGAAACAACCCTTACCTAAAAAACAACAAAAAAAATCTTTATCCGATGAAGATATAAATAGTTCTAAATTTTCAATAAACAAAAAATCTCTGCATTACACATCGTCTGAAGAAAGTGTAAGTGAATCTAATGATGACAACGAATCAAAAGAATCATCTGAATCTGATACTCCTAAAGCGAAAAAGACAAAGAATAGGAAATTTATGCGCCGTAACCCGCTTAAGAGTAAAAAAAAACCTACTTCAAAAGAATTAAAAGAATTGTCTAAAGATTCATTGATCGATTTGAAAGATAATTTTGCTTTATTATGTAATGAAAAACCAAGCAAAAGGAGGTTAAAGCTGTTATCTATGTGGACAGGACCTAAAAAGCATAGAATAGCTTCCTTAAATGCTCTAGCTAAAGTCCATTGTTTGTATGAAAATGAAAGCAGAACCCATATGGAACTCGGTTTAATGAAAACTGTAGATCGACAGGCGATACCTAGCACGTCGAAAACAACGTCAATAAAAAAGAAAGAAACTAAAGTGAAAGATACAGAACAACACGATAGCACGTCCGAGTCGGAATATGAAATCAAAAGAGATAAAAAAGAAGAAAGTTCGGAAAGTTCTGATGACAATATGCCACAAAGGACTTTACGGGGAGTTCCAGGAATAAGAAGTGCAGGTAAATATTGGGATCCTAAATCATCTACATCTTCTAGCGAAGATAGCGAACTGGAAATAAAAACTAATACTAACATGGCAGAGAGAAAAAAAACAACTTCTAAAATATCTGCTGTGAAATCCGATACTGAAAAACCTCCAGCGAAATTGAAAAAAACAGGTGTTCCTTTTAAGAAAAAACGTAACAGAAATGAAGTGGTAATGGATCTAAAAGACATGGTAGTACAAAAACGGATGGCTAGTTTGAATGCCACGGCTATTTTGGCAGCTAGTTATGAAAAGCGTTCTCCAAAGTCCAGCAAAGAAGACACTACCTCGGATTCTTGTAGCGACGAATCATTTACTCATAAATCAAAAAACATAGCAGGTGTTGGAGTAAAGGCCGAGGTAAAAAACGAAGACACTAAAAAAGATAGCGAAGATAGTACAATAGCAGACAGGAAGCAGAAAGTTGAAGTTATTGTTAATCAAGATACAGATGTGACAATAACAGGAGTTTATTCAACTCATCATCACGAAGGTTTTTGTACTGTGTCCGGGATGCAGTACCGTATCTCATCTACAAGTCATACGCAGACTACGGCGACCGCAAATTGTGAAAAGGTAATAAATATACATTTCTCAGATTTAAACATTATAAAGACAAAATAAAATCTTACATTAATTTAAAAATATTTAGGTACTTACGTGATATCAATTACTGGATTAGCTTTTTGATTTAGAAAATTTAGCCCCATGGTTTTCAAACCTCATTAATGTGCGGTTATGGGATAAATTCTGTGCAAACATGCCTCTGGTCTTTATCGTCACATTGCCATCGATCGCGGGAGTTATTACAAAGAAAAGTAAACCCAATGTTAGTTTTATAACCGGTGAGTTTTAAACGTGATAAAGTCAAAACTCAATTGACGTAAAATTAGTTCTGTTATTATGTATTCCTGGCTACAGGTTACGTTATTACTACATTTTATAACAGTAAATCTCATATAGAAGGCAATGCAACCCTAAACTCGTTATTTTTTTTTAATATATGATTGATGAGATTCATGGTACGACGCACGTTAACCACCATAACAGGCAGTAAATATTAATCACCGTTATTACATCCTGTAAAAGAAAAATAACTAGTACAAAATTATAAACTCTTTACACTATCTTTATTATACAGGAGGGATGCACTCGTGAAGAAGGATCGCGATACACTCCTTTGTCTGCATTATCATCAATGCAACCTCCAGCGGAGCATACACATGCACATCCACACCCTGGTAAGCAGTTACTTTTCTCTATCTATTCTGTAATATGGTTTTGTTATTGTGCTTAATTTATCATATAACTTAAGATGAAAGCAATAAGAACTCCAGATTTAACACTCCAGTAGTGCAAAATATTTAATATAATTAAGTGTGAAGCCAGCATTGTGTATAATAAATATTCTTATTTTTTGTATTAAGCATCATCAAGCGCCTTATCTCTGGAAATCTTTCCGCCAACTTGACGTTATAGTATATTAAATTAATCCTAAAACATCGTATACTTGACACAGTTGGTTGGCAAGACGCCCATCGCACAGATGTCAACTAGAACTTAAAGAGGTGTTCGTTTTTAATTTAATAAAAAGTCGACCCACTTTAATATTTATACGTATCAATACATATTATATGTATCTTTACATATATTTGGGATAAACCACTCCGAGTAGAAGTACCATCGATAAAGAACAAATACAAAAGTTTTAGTTCCAATTTCAATGATAATTAACATTTGCAAAATCAATCGATTACAGCTTTTACCAGTCTAAGCATTATTTTTTTATTTTATTACATGTACAGATTGCTTAGAATACTACTTGAAATTAAACAACTAACAAAAAAAAATACAAAAATATTTTTATGAAAAGTTAAACATACGCAACAAATTAAGAACCCACTTATCGTCAGTAAATAATTCGGCAATTTCTATAAATACTAATTTATAAATATGTTTCCTATCTAATATGTAACAGCGAGAGTAATTTTCCGCCATTTCTTATTATTCGGACGTTATGACGGTTGTAACCGGTGATGGCAGTGTTCCAAGCTCACCCTATTCCACAGATATTAAACACCGTCCACTAAGCAACCGTCCAACGGCCAGAATCCAAATCAGCACTTTCTAGAATATTTGATATTTAATTGAAGTATATTTTTGATATATTTATGAATTGATGAGGGTATTACAATTTTTATTCTTATTACTTTTTTTAATTTTTTTACATCATGTCATTCTATGTTAGCCTGTACTTTTTACCTAATGAAGCCGACATATATAATTAGGACAAAAAAGCCTTGAAATGAATGAGAATAACATGGAATAACTTTATTTACTTTAACTTAACAATATTTCTTCATGCATCCGATCATTATCAGTTTATTAAGATAACATGTGAAGTATAATAATCAAACATTTTTTTAATCTCAATACCCGCCTTTGATTTTACGACTCGTTTCTTTTGTAGCTGAATTTTGAAACCCTAATTTAAATTTTCCATCCAAGATTTGCTTTAGCGTTGTCTAAAGTAGCAGACAGATTGTCACTATTAAGATAAACATTATTAACAAGAAAATCTTAACATATATCAAGTTAGCAAATGGAATGAAAATTCCAATGAAAATCCCTGGGAACTTCAAGTAAAATTCCAAGAAAAGTGATTTTCCGCCCCTGCATTAATACGGGATTGGATTTAAATTCAACCGGCTTAGCGGAATCCCATTTCAGTAATACGCGTTCATTAGCGTCTAACCAGCGTAACCTATTTGTTATCTTGCTAAGAAAAAACACAGGCGTCGCTCCTTTGCACAAACAAGTTGATACAAAGAGGCAGAATAACGGGAAAATGAAAACGCGGCAAACACTGAAGTTGTTTGAGTTAATCATGAAAGCCTAACGCTAAGCGACTCTCCGGCTCTGCTTTTTGTTTTGTTTGCTTACGGGATAAATGTATGAAAACACTGCGATATGTTTAAAATGTAAACAAGCTTATTTTAATTTCTTTTCACGCGCCAAACACGAATATCATTAATACCTTAAACTCAATACAAATTATCAGGAACATAGTTAACTTTCCTTTGTGTATTCATAATCTATATTTAAAAAAACCATAAAATGGAATTGATTCATTGAACACTTATTGATAAATTAAATAATATACATAAACCTTTAAAATACTTACATCGTGAAGCATATTTTCAATTACACTTAAGTTACTTTATTCACTTTCAGGCAAACAATACGCTCGTCTGAACATGTTTGGACGTGGATTGTTTGCGACAAGTTTTATATGTGGTTTTCGAATCATGAATAAAGAGTGATGTAAAGTACTATTAGAAGATAATTATATTCTAAATTAAAATGTTATCAATTTATTTAAAAAAAGAAGTTTAAAAGTTATCAATTCATTTTCTATATAAACTAATAATGTCTGACTAACAATAAAATTATTAATGTGTTATTGATAATTTGTTGATGAATGATCATGACGAACAAATTTTTTATTACCTAATGAACTCTCATCACTTAAATCTAAATTCAATAGACTTTCTTAAACTTGGTTAACTAGACTAGACTAGATGTAACTACTTACATGTGCTCTACATATTTAACAAAATTAAGCGTTAAAGTTTAATCAAATTAAGTCTATAAAATCTGTTTTATATCAAATCATTATAAGAAAAGTCTTACTTTCTAAAACTCTATTTCCACAAGGTACAATGCGTATTCACAAATAACAGTGTTAGCAAGTTGACCAGAATAAGCCTTCGCCAGGAAGCGTACCATGAAATATCCTTTAAAATTTTTAAAATGTGCATTATTGTCTGAGCTAATGACAATAATGAATTCAACAACAAAAGTTTCATACATACATAAAGATAATATATATTATGCACTTTAATCTCTCAGGATCTAATAGTTATTTAAAAAAATATATGTTTACCAATTTTCAATTTCTTACTATTTGTTGCGGCGTGGTCTTTCATCTGTAATAATGCAAATTATGCGCATCTTGAAACAAAGCTCTCTTAAGCCCCTTGTCTCGAGCAGACATAATTTTAATAAGGTACATATACATTTCAAGCAATAATGTTTACTCCTCTGTATTACAGTTATTTCTCTAATCTAGTTGAACTTGACTTGCTAAGTGGCAAAATAGCTCAAGCAGTTATTCAATTCTGACGTAGAATAATCTTAATGTAATAAAGAGAAAAATGGATTGTCGCTAGATAGATTGCTTCTTTTTTATATATTACACTACCTAGCGTTGTCCCCTCAATAAATACTTGTTTTGTTTTATAATATATTTTTTATTAGTTCTCGCTATGAAAATTGGTTGAACGGTACATTTAACACAAGGTTTATAGGCTACATCGCAATCAAGTGGCAAATTATAGCTGGTTAAAAGTGTAAACGTTTCAAGCGAAATGATAAAATCTATACGCATGGTAATTTTTATTGCGAATGGTCGTACGGTACAGAAGTGAAATGTAGCAGCGTCATCCGGGGGCGAGCTGCAACAAAGGGGATGATGTAAAAACATTATGCATGAAAAAATACACATATGCCGAACTTCATAGTTATGGAAATTAGCGTACTCAAAGTATTTGTCTTCTAGTTTTTATGAGTAAAGTAAACAAAACTTAGAGAAAACTTCTATGATTTTACTTGCGAAAACTTATTATTAATAAATAAATATTTCGTTGTGCACGCATAAGTACGGGTGTTACATTATTTTAAACTTAAATGTATTTTTTTATTACTATCATAGTGCCTGAGCTGGGAGGCCTCGGTCGTCGTGCTGGCTGCTCCAGTGCGTTTTCCGCGCCGTCTCCATCAGCGCATCACGATCCAGGTAAGTGTTGCTGTCAGCTAATGTGGTTTTAAGAGATACTTATATATTTTTTTAAAGCAAAGCGACATAACGATATCAATTTCTCCCGTTCTACAGCTGATGATGTCACTCACATTGTTTGTATGGCACTACATGCTTGTCGCTTTGAAACACGATGAAAAGTTTCATTGGCCTAACTATAAAGCAATGTGTTGAATGAATAAGTTATATAACGCGG
Organism: Pharmacophagus antenor; assembly: GCA_018245475.1. Classification (NCBI taxonomy): domain Eukaryota; kingdom Metazoa; phylum Arthropoda; class Insecta; order Lepidoptera; family Papilionidae; genus Pharmacophagus; species Pharmacophagus antenor. The sequence continues at coordinate 11,590 of DWQX01000663.1, forward strand.
TGTGCTACAGTAGTCGGTCTCTAGCAAGAAAGCCACATCACCACCTTATTGTATACCAGCAGTAGTGAATTTACTATTACACACATATTCAGAATTTTTTCTGGGTATTACATTTTACTATGGTTTTATTTACACGAATAGCCTAAAATTGTTTGGTCCATTTGGCTTAGAAGGAGTAAATGTCAAAAACAACACTTTTAAAACTTACAACAGAATTCCGTATTCACTTTGCACGCGCGAAAAGTTTTAACTGACCAAAAACTGTTTTAATTGTTACTCCTGTATGCGAAAATTTGTGAAATGCTCCACAGTGTCTGCAACAACCTGTCTTTGGAAATCGTCCAGTTAAATTGTTGAACATTTTCAAAATTACACTATTTCATTTAAATATTTAATTAATATATATAACACTCAAAAATGGTTGATGTTGTAACACATGCGTACCCTTACCTGTAACATTACAAATTTAGAACTGTTGAATCGATATTAGTGTTCTCTGTCAGAAGTACTTTTTTTTATTTGATATTTATATAAGGTTTCTATAATAAAATTTAGAATTATATATTTCATATAAACATCGCAAATATAATAAACCTTCATTTTAATTTTAAGCTTTTTGTACATTTATTTGTCGCATTGTGTCATTTGTCAAATTTATTTAAAAATGGAAAATCTTCGCTAGATCGTATAATTCTTTTGCTTAATTTTGCCAAAACTCTACTTACGATGTAACCACCACTACTCAGTCTTTCTTTAATGCTTTGTGAAGTTTTAAAAAAAATTATAGTTTTCCAAAAAAAGTTGTAGTTGTAACAATATTAAAAATTTCACCTGGTTAGTAAAGTATTTTTATTATTATTTTTACCTTTACTTTCTTTCTTATAGAAGATTTAATAGATACACCTGATTCAGGATACATTTCGAGTCGGTGTTTATATGTATTTGCAAGGTAAAGGACCGAATATATTGCAAGCACTTTAAATAAACTCTTCCTGAGATGTAGCGTTGGACTGAACCCGATTTAATAGTTAAGTCGAGAAAATTCTTCCGTTCCGTGGTCACTCGCTTAAGTAATTAATTCCTTTGCCGGGCGGTTTGAATAAATCTTAGTCAACTTGAAGATAATAAATGTTGTTCCAAACTTTTAAAATCTTAATCGTGTAATCATTTTACGATTAAATATTTTTTTTTTGTTCATAGACATGATTTAAATTTGTTCAGTTTCAAGCATTTGTTCTTCATATCAATATTAAAAATATTGACATTAACATCGGATTAAATGGCTGCAGTGACTAGAAACTATTTTCAAATTAAGAAATTGTTTTAACACATTAAAATCTTAAATAAAATTAATAAAATATATTTTTAAAATTAGCGACTAAAAATAGTTCTTTGATAATTCGATGCTAACCATCCCTGGGACATTATTAGTAAGCTGAATGAATGGACTACAATATACAGAGAGTTGACCTGACTTATTTGCCTTAGGAAAAACTTTAAACTGTGACTTGTCTATGTAAGGCGAGAAGTTGTTTAGTCTCCGGCGGACTATGAACTAACTGCATTACCTTCCACTCGAGAGTTTCTTCGTGCCGGTTGCTCTCAAAAGTCACACGTTAACATTCCAAGAAAACTTAGTAAGCTCTCTCTTATTTTGCTAGGTTTACTAAAATATATTTTTAACTTTACTTCCCATTTCTTTAATTTTTATCATTATACTCTTTATTTAATCTTTACTATTTACACAAAAAGACAAAAATTGGTTTGGCAAATGTTTTTACCGACACTGGACTCTTTAACCTCACTTTGACGGCACTTGACCTCAATTTTACATGATGTTAAATCACAATAAGACCGTATATAATGAAACGTGCTTGCACAGAATACTCTGACTCTCAAATGTATGTCTATCGAAACGTAGCAACGCTGTTATGGCGGAAGATTAACATTGAAGTTGGTAACTAGCCAGGCGGGCTCAAAACTACCCATTACGTTAGAAGTACTTTAATCAAACAGCTTATGCAAAGTACTAAATAAATAAAGAGGCACTGCGATGATACCTAATTAAGACCTCATTATCGCTTAAATTCATGTTAAATTGAAGTCAATTGTTAACTTATTTCTGATGAAAGAGCAGTGAATACAGAGCTATTTTTGTTAGGTTTTTCATAAAATATTGTTTTCCAACAACAACACGTATTGTGACGTATTCATTCGATTGTGGTCTCGTAAATATTTGATATCGAGTAAGCGACGCTTGTCGACTACCGTTTTACTTTATTGTACAGAGACGTGCTTGCTCAGCGACCGGAGCACGGTTTACATAGGACTCGAATAAACTGAAATCATATCTATTATCGCCCGCTACAGGCGTGATCTTTCTTTCTCTGTTTTAAATGTTTGCGAATAAAATACGTATTATTCACAAACATTTGACATTTCAAAATTCAGATACTTCTGAAAATTATGTTCTGTACATCGTTTTAAAAATTACAAAATCTATGTCGATACATATTATCGAAGCATCTGTTTTAGTGGTTTTCTATCATAGTTAGTTATATATTCTTCTCGAACGGGAAGTTTGTTTTTTAATCCTACATTTTTTTTAAATTTGAATAGCTTTTATACATTTCAAGCTAATTTTTCTACCATTTAAGTCGATACATATTGATGTATTACTAACAAACTACAATTTTATCCCTAAACAATAGATAACTATGGAGTTATATACCAAATTAATAATTAAACTACTACTTATTATCGGTTATGCCCTGTGAAAGAGGTAGTATTTTTATGGTTTAATTTTTTTATATTTTAGTCATTAGATGTAGTAATACCTTGCTGTTTTTACTGAACAGAAAATCATTGTATACAAAAAATATGAACCGTTAAAGACATTACATTTAATGAACTTCGCAATTTATTTACGACATAGGTGACAATAGCAAGTAAATGTTTCAGCATTTGTGTCTCGATCCTTTATTTATGGGCTTACACAAAATAAGAGGCGAGGTTTTCAACATCAGTTAAAAAGTTATTCAAAGGTTTGGAAAATATTCAACAATTCCGACATTGCATAATTCATTTCAGCGGAAATTTCCATGACGCAGAGGAACCACTTTGCATTTCAATCTTTTTAACTTATTGAGTAATGGAAACACATTTTGACATTTTCTCTTTTAAATGAATAAGGTATTTTTACTGCGCTTAAGCCTAAAGCATTTGTATATTTTGATAGCTTTGAATTTTTCTAGATAATAATAATTAAAAAAATAATATCATGAAAAAATACTTTTTTTTTACCTTACATATTACTTAGAACACTGTTTTTGTCACCTTAATCTTGTTCGTACAATAAATACATCACTATTAGAATTTGTCATTTAAGCGTATTATTATAATTATTAGGTGTTATGCTCTTAAAATATTTTCAATCAATGCTAAGACCAATTACAAATAATAAAGTAGCCAGGCACACATACTTTCATTCGCAGCGATACACAAAATTTTCGGCCAAGGAAAACTATTTGGGTTAGAGACGCTAAGCTTCTGGTATTTATGGAACAAAGCGGTCAGCAGTCGTGGTTTTATAGTAAACGTGTGATTATTAATAATGGATTTTTTATGAAAAATATTTATTTTTCGCATACATAAAGATTTCAATGGATATAACAAAGTGTTTTCCTTTATAAAAATATATATCCGTTAAACATACTAAATACCAATTAAAGAGAATATAGAATATAGTTTTGTTTGCTGGAAGAAATCTTAAACTTGGTATTTCACTAAGTAGTTAGTATGATGTGTTGAGAAGTTCTTTGGTCTCCAGCGGAATATGAATTAGCTGCCTTAACTTCCACTCGACAGTTTCTTAACGGCACTCGGACTGCTAACTTACGTGGTTAATAGAGTCTTGCAGATGTTTTAAATTGTGCTTACGTTGGTTTACAAATTACTGTTTAATTGAAGCTTAATAGAGTAATTGTCTATAACAAGAAATGTGCTAGCTTAATTTATAATGACATTGTGTTATTGAACGCTTATACGTAATTTATAATGACATTGTGTTATTGAACGCTTATACGTAAAGATTACACACATACTATATTTTTTATTTTCTATACTTTTACTTGCTATTTAATTTTACAAGTTTAATGCTATGTTACAAAATAATGTACAGTTATTGCGCTGTTAAAGATTTTTTTTACTTGTTGCAACCTGAAAGGATCTTACAGTTTCCAAAACGTTAAATCCTGCATTGGACTGATGATATTACTGAGGTTAACGAGTATTAATATAACATTTATTTCCTTCTCAATTAATAAATTTGTGGCGAATATAGGAACCAATATTTAGTGCGAGTATCGTCTAAAAATAACTCGTTATGCGTAGGTACGCGGCATGAATAATAATATCCACGAAAGGGACGGTATGTTAAAGCGATGGCACGTATTTGGTTCTGATTTCCTATTTATTAGATTTCGTTCATAACTAATTGTCGATCATAGTATCCATTTTCATGAAGCCTCTATTTGTTTTTATCGGTGTCCAAAATTTTAGAAATGTATTTACGTATGTCCTCTATTTTGAAGCATTTAAGGATAAAGATACCGGCTGTGTATAGACAAAGTTGGTAACTTTCCTATCTTTTGTATTGAATTTCATGGGTAATGAATACTAAAACTATTATTGAAAAGTTATCTACTGAGTTTCATACTAACCAGCAACTCTTGATATAACATATCAGACGTTATAATATAATAAAATAATTTAGAAATGATCTGTATTAATTGCGTTGGCATTACCGCGCGGATATTCACTTTTTTACCGAAGAACTATACATTTTTTTTAATAGTCAAGTTACATGCTTTACTATGTAATAGTTTTAACCAACGGTTATTCATCATAATAATGTTTGGGTTTGTATAATAATAGGTTTCACACCAATTTTCAGTTCAAAGCAGAACGCCTGTTGGGTGAGCGTCGGCGACCAACTCAAATATTTGATTTGGAACAAGCAACGTCCGCGTACATAAATATTATTATGTCAGAACATTCATTTTTCTATTTTCACTTAGAGCTCTCTTTATAATATGAACAACGTTGTTAAACACTAGATTTACGGTATCCGTCAGTTTGTATAACGTTCGTTGAGAAAATCTGTATACCAATACACGTTCGACTTTTCTTTAATTGTTTCTGGCAACATTGTTTTATCCTTTTTTTTTACAAGGCAGGAAAATAAAAATACAATAAGGCACTACAATTATCGATTTGAAAAGAAAACCAAGAAAAAATGTCCATAAATCTAGTGTTAATGTATATGATTTTAATATATGGCTTACGGGATGCGTTTTTTGACGTTCATTAAACAGTACTGTAATTTTGTATTTTTCGATCGTTTATGGCCAAATTGCTATTTTTATTGAAAAAGAAAATATAAGCACTCATGCACCAACTTATCACGGGTAGATTAAGGAAACCATGAAATTTGTCCTTATACCTAAGTAATGAAAGCTCTAAATATTTTATTTGAACTTTTAAGAACGAACTTAGATGTTTTCTTTTTATACAAAGAAGCTACGCCACTTGCATTACACTTGGCTGATAGTATGATGAAATTAACAATGTTAACTCGTGTGGTATCAATAATTTTCTCTACAACAGCACCCTCCAAACTTATAAAACTTATACAAAATTGCCTGGCAGTAAAAAAAATTAATACCGCAGTTCCTATATAGACAATATTTGGCAAAAAAAATACAATATGAACAAAGTTAAAATACTAATACGTTATATGGACTAAATTTAATCACTACGATTCAGAGCCTTCTACATGTTTAACAACACTTTAAAACCACTTTTAACCTAATTCTCAATGATATTTTTTATAGTTAAATCGAAATTTAGTATAAAATAAAAAAAAAGTGTAAGAAAGTCCTCTTAACATTCCAACAAAAAAATAAAGCGAAAACAAGGGAAAATAAAAGTCCAATTAGGTAAGAAAAGAGGAATGTCTCAGAAAGTAAAAAAACTGAAAGAGACATTTATTACTTTTAGTGCGCACACATTAAATAATAACAAAAATGGCTAAGAATTTGTTACAGAGATCGTGCTACAATTAATGTGTTAAATGTAATTGTTTGATTTTAATCGATGATTACTACAATCTTAAATTTACTTCAATATGATCGTAGGTCTTTTTACTGCTATTTTTTAATACATAAAAAGTAATAACTCTCAATGCTGAGGGATATATTTAATAAAAATTATTAAGGTTTTCATAGTATGATATTTTTGGATTAATTATCATGAAATAATTTAAAATAATCGATAACAATTTTTCTAAAATTTTATTGCCACTTCTAGATAGAATTACTAACTCACGATCTCGAATTTACCTTTTAACGGAGGATTTTCTTTTACTGGTATTATCCGTCTTTGTAATTAAGTTGTTGACGCCAAACAAAATGTTATCTATAAAAAATAAGACATCTGAAAATACAACGCCGTCTTCAAAAGATTGTAGACAATACTTTAATGATAGCTTTTAATTTCCCATTCGTTTTAGTAAAAGACAGCGGTGACGTTTTTAAAAATCTTTTAATTTTAAAAAGCACTCAGATTAGCAATAAAAAGATAAGTTTAATCCGAATTAAAATAAACCATAGTTACATTGTTGTTATGTTAAAAATTAGGATATATCAATGTTATAAAACAAATAATGATCTTTTCCCACTGTTACAACAATCCTCTAAGTGTTTTACACTCATGGTTCGTAAGAACTGGATCAGTGGTCGTTGATCGTGTTGCTTGGCACGTATGTGAGAGGAATATGTATAGGAGTGGTCTAATACAAATGGATAATAACGTTAACAAATCATACGTGGCCAAACCACGCTTATGTATCGAAATATTATTATTTCGTTAACAGTTTATAGCTGTTTCATTTAGGGAGTTAAACGTATATAAGGCCCAGTTTACTAGTATAATAAGGCGTCTTTCTCTCATGTTCGTGACGGCCTTTCAGTAGCATTAGGGATATACACGCATTTCGGAATTGTTTTGGGCGAATTCCCGGTATTCTTAGTGTGCAGTTTGCTTTTCTTACTTATATGATACAACAGAACGTTTATATAAACGAATAGGGGAAGTATATTCATATTCAGAGTCTTAACGATCATCCATGATAAATATTTCGAAGGTGTATAAAATTAATTGCCTCCAAGGCGCAGCGGCTAGATACTCGCGTTGTAACAAGTACAACCCTGGTTCGATTTTGTGGTCACCTAAATATATAAGGTATATTTGCAAATCCGCTTGGCTGACCACTTCCTTCATAAATTCATTTCATATTGTCGTCAAATGCTAAACCATTGTCAATAAAAAAGATCGATGGATAACAAAACAAAATGTTAAAGACTGTTCTTTTTTTTGTTTCATTTGTTGTGATTTTATTTTACTTATTCACCTTTAAATTATGCCATTGACGGGCACAAAGTACTGACGAATACAATTTAAAACCCTGTTAATCGCAAATTAATCAAACGTGCGTAAATGAAACCTACAACGCTGCCTCTGATATTGTCGAAGTTATCACTTAGCTACCGCATCAAGAGTTAATTTAAACTTCATACTTTTTTTAACACGGAAAAATATGTTAATATCATACAATACAATTTTTTAGATTCCTCAATATGACACCGCTATCATCTGAGTAGGCTATGAAATAGGTCGCGTAGTACAAAGATTAATAAAGCGGAAATAGCGCAATGAATAAATGTAGATAAGCGTAAAATATAATATTTATTTCTTTTATATCTATTTAGTTTATTTCTAAGTTATAAAATTTCTTTCTGAAATACCCACAGTGTACAAATAGGAGAAAAATTATTTTAGAAAATAAATCGCTATAAAAGATAATAGTATTATAAAAGTGTTCAATAAAAATTTGTCTCCTTTCATAATAATTTTTCAACTACGCCTCTCAAAAAAGTAATAAAAGGCATGTTTGTAGTAATAACCATTAGATATAATAAAACAATTATATCAATAATATATACGGTTAGTTGAGGTAACTTTGAATATTACAAATTAATTAAAAACAAGGAACGGCTATAAAATGAAAGGTCTTTTCATTTTTGGTAATGAACTGCTCTGAAGTAATCTTCGCTCTAAGATTAAAACCTGGTAAAGGCAACACAAATTCAGGTCCCGGAACACGTTATATGTTTATGATAGGCATTTCTTGGAAAAACTTAGTTTTTATTCAGGTATCCCGAAATTGGTTTTGAAAAGATTTTAATTTAACAGCTAACTCGTCTAATTATTGCTGGTGATGTGCCAATGAAATTGGCATAATGCTTTTGTGCATCAGAGCACGTATATAGTTCTTTTACATGCAAGCTATTTTTAAGATTATTTATTATACATCGAAGCGACTAAAGTTTAACTAAATTTAAATATATCTAATAAAAATAAGATTTAACTTAGGTAGTTAACAGAGCATCTTATTACGATCATCGTCTTAAAATAAGACAGCACGTGTTACGTTAGAAATTATAATATCAATGCTATTGCATAATATACAGAACACGGTTGAACCACGCTCCGGCAGCAAATTTTGGCGTGCCCTTCGCTTAACGACCATCCAGCAAAAGAAACCTACCTATAAATTGTTGATTACCAGTATATGATTTATAGCTTAGATGGGGAAGAATTATTTTATCAAAAATCGTTTTACGTAACTCTTTAGACTTCATAAAACTAGTCATTTTTGTTCTGTTTGTACAGAATCCTAGTAAAATGATGTAGAAATTACACTCGAATTTTAATTATACAATAAAGTAGTAGTAGTACAATAAAGTATTATTAATAATGGGTAAATTCATAATAATAAACTATACGATGTTAAGCGTTAGATGGTTTATTAAATAATCATAAATGAAAATCTAACAAGGGCTAAACAAATAACTCTAATTTCTCTAAGCCTTTTTAAAATGTAGAAGCTTACCACTTCATAAACGCATTTTCCGTCAAACAAAAAGTAAATTAATAAATTAATAAGCCCCCAAACATTTAATTCTAAAATTTCATAACTCATTTCATCGCAATTATCTGTGACATACTCCGGCCAACTCATGTTTCGTTTATTTAAATTAATTCATCGTTGCTAATAAATTTGCAATTCTCGCTTTGAGTAATAATTAAATTTTATTGCTAACGTGATTATAAATAATGGTTGATATATTAAAATAATTTTAATACAATTATTGTCTGAGAATTTTTGAATTAACGTCTTTTAAATTACCTACGGTATATCACAAGACGTTTTTCACAAAAATTGTAGTATATCTTTTTTAAAATAGGTATATATGACTTGCAACCTTGTTAAGTATTAGTGATAATTACATTTTACAATGACACTTTTAACAGATTTATTATTAATATGTAAATTTATTTAAAAGTGATATTCCATGTTTTTTTTTATTTTCAAAAATATTTAATGAAAAATTAACGAATATTATTCTACATATGTGTTTAACGTAATACATATACTGAATATGTGACAAATAGTCTTTTTAAAAAACAAATCGTAATTATTTGTTTTAATTACTACTTATTTTATTATATTACCAATTAGTTACTTAACAAAATAGCTAATAATTTAAAGTTAATTAATGTTTAAGTTGTAACATTAAAGATTGCAGTAATTTTGTAAAACGGTTCATTTTACAGTCTAGTAAATATAACGCAAAAATTATCTTTACTTCATTTACATGAGTAAGAAAAATTTTGTTCCACAGACGGTCTTCTGATACTTAGTAAACAAAAAGATTAACGATTTTTTTGGTAACTTAGAACTATTATTATACGAGTAAATAAGATTACTAAGCCTCGTCGTAAATGGCGTGGAGCTTAAATTAAATACAAATTAACATTCCGATTCCCTAATCCGCTGTATAATTGTGTGGCCTCTCACTCTCTCACACTTAATTGTAAGCAACCCCTAACTAGCTTACATTGTTCGCATGTTCATAGATTATCCAAATATTTTTCATGCAAGTAACATGCAACGAATATTTTCTACTTAAATCAATGGGTAAAATGTTGAAAAACTGCTTTTCAACATACGGCAGTTTTCTTTGAGAGTAATATAAGTCCATTTAATATGAAGAGGGGTTTGTATTTGGATAGATGAAAAAGTTTTAATAGATATTGTATGGCTCATGTTTTTTTCAACGAAAATTATTTTATTTATGATTATTTTTGTAGTGTTAGTTAAAAGAAATTTCTTTACTTGACGATCTCATAAAGATTAACATAGCTTTAAAATTAGTAGTATAAGTACACCGCATCCGAAGAAAATGGCCTAAGTACATCTTAGTAAATAAAACTCAAACTACTTACATTCATACATTTAAACATGAAGGAATTAAAAAATAATTGTTGTATTAGAGGAATCCGAGATATCAAATATCAGGATTTTTGTGGTTTTATTTGAATTACATTATAACCATTTTAGTAAAAGCTTTTTAATACTAACAGAAACATACAATGGCCGTACTATTTTAACAATATGCTAACTGATATCATGTCCAAAACAATGACACAAGTAATTAACATCCAATAAATTTACCAATAACCAAACTCATTGATTGTACGATAATCGCATAATGATAAAAAACTGCATATTGTTATTTGGCTAAAACATGTTGGTAAAAAGAAAAATATATTATCTTTACCATTACAAAAATATTTCTTCCTTTTTTAAATACATGAGAATTAATAGTCAATTATATTATTCACAATGAAGTGTAACAAATAAATATAGAAATAAATGAAAATTATAAATACATATTAAAGATTCATAATTAAAAACACTTTTATACACACATTTATCGGATTTAATTTGCCATTCAATTCTCTTTACTCATTTTCGATATGTTATTCTAAGTTATCAATGCTTCGTAATTTACACGCTTGCCTTGTAACGCGGACACCCCGGGTACGATTCGCGGTCTACAAGTATAGTGGAGTTTGGTTGATGGTAGGGTTTTCCAAACCCACCATCAACCAAACTAGTAGTAAAGTAGCTAGCAACCACCTTCAATGTCAGTCTGCCGCCTTACAGCAGTGCTGTGTTTCGGCAGTCATACATGTGAGAGCCAGAAGTATTCTGGACGAACACACATCACCAACTACGGCCTCATTGTCACTTAACATCAGACGAAATCGAGTTCAAGTGTATCGAAAAAACTAATAACGACATCCCCCGCTTTTTAGACAAAAAAGTTGCAATAACCTTGTATCCGTTACACTTTTATTAAATAATTGAAGTAACTTTAAAATGATATGACAGAAAAATTTCTGACTTTCAAAGTAATTCAACGAACGACGCAAATGCTCCAGATTAATATTCACTTTCTTTAATTGCATTTCACATTTCGCTTCGAACTATGCAAACTGTTTCAAAAAATTTGGTTACGTGCGAACTACTATAAGAATGACACTTTATATATGCCGAAAATCAAAACAATAAATGTTTGAAATAAACGATGCAAAGCGTGCAGCGATGCATTTTTGGTTATGGATTCCTTTCATTCACAGTTACTTTAGTAGTTGTGTCAGAAAAGACGTTGTAAGCTTTGTTACTTATCTATTCCGAGAGATATTTGTAATAAGTTTTAGTTTGTTTACAACTACTCATCGTTAAGCATGTAGCTTACTTGGTAACATATTGGATCTTAGGATGCAAAAATAAATTTCAAATATTCAGAAATTGTCCTTTACATGTTGGTAGTTAGTTGTTGAGGTTTTGTAATATGATTTAAATCAATGGAACAAATTTAAGCAATGCTTTTGACCCAAGCGCATCCTCAAATACATATGTATTTTTCTCAACATATTTTGGTTTTACTATTACTTGACTGCCGCCGTGTCGCAATGGTTGCCGTGGTCCGCTCGCCTTATAACGCGGAGCTACTGGGTTCGATTCCCGGGCCACAGGAGTAGTGGAGTCTGGATGGGTGGTAGAGATTTTCAATACCTCCTAGCTAGCACCCACCCTTCCTGTCAATCTGCCGCCATAACAGCATTACTGTGTTCCGGGCAGTCATACATACGAGAGCCAGATTTATTCTGAGCGAATGAGCTTTACTATCTACGGCGTCATTGTCACTTAACATCAGGTGAATCGAGGCTACGCGTTAGCAAATAATCGATAAAAAAAGACTTATTACGTATAGTAAAAAATAAATTTCTGTAGTCTTGGAATCATTAAACCTTTTAAATAAAAAAAAAATCAAAGGTGTTTTTTTAAACAGGTAAACATTAAACAGTTAATTATAATATAATTATTTTATGTAAATTTACAGATATCTAAGAATAAATTGGCAACAAACGTTATTTTCAATCAAGTTTTGAAACTCGAAAAAGTGCTTACAAAGTTTTACAAGTGAATCTTTATTATTACGAAATTCGTTTATACTTCCAAAGCTACTTTCAATGTTATGTTATAGGCTTAAAACGGGCAAATAATGTCAGGTAGAAAAGATTAGATTTTGTCGGAACACATTTAGGTCTAGTAAAATTTATCAGAAAATAAAAAAAATCAAACGTTCTTTATAAAACGGTCCGCTGTCAATTTGTGTACTGTTTATATTCTGTTTCCAATTCTTGTGATTTCTTATACTAACCATAGCCATTTTTAGAAAGAGTTCGAGCTTATACAGCTTTGTCTTTTGTTAGACTAAACAGTTTCTGTTTTTGTTAAATAGTTTTCCGGCAGAAATCGTCAACTAGATTTTTATATCGATTTATAACCTATGTATATTTTTAAATTATTCTCTTAAATATTGACAATGTTGATTGTAAATGTATTGATGTAATATCAACAAAAATTTCGTAGTATTTTAAGTTTGCTTTAAAGTAATCGAGCAATAGGTGTTTATTGCAACAATATGTTGATTGGAGCACACGATGTATGTGTATAGTGGCAATTGACTTGAACATAATGCATTCGTTTTCACTTCATTTAAAATTCAGTTATAACAATTGAGCGCGCCACGTGCGGATGATATTGCTTTACAATACATTTCTAGATAAGCTGATTACACCTGGATTTAACTCGGTGTTTCATTCAATATTACTACGAAAGTATTAATTCATTATTGCATTCCAACAGCTTTTTTCTTTTTAGAACTCATTTTGGCATAACAACCTTTGAAAAGAAGTCCTATATACAGTAAACGTTTGTCTTTTTTATTTTTTATACTACTTCTGGCATTAGTGGAACATACTTTTTTTTTTAAAAAAAGTCGAATAATTAGAATACATTAATACATCTAATTATTACCGACTTGAAAAGGAAATCATGAAATTGTCCATTAATCTAGTGTTAACATAAAAATCTTCACTCTGTTTCTATAATTTAGATATTCGCACTTACAAAGAAATATAGACATATTTAATATATACTTGTTAGAGAAATCAAAAGTACAGTATGACGAGGGAGTTTCGTCTGTCACTAGCAGACTTGTAGGATCTCTAAAACGATAGAGAAATCTTGTTCGCCAAGACTTGTGTTATTCTGTGTATTTTTAAGACTGCAGGTTTACAAGTCAATTTACAGTTTAAAACGACTATAGTATTCATTAAAGTTATAACTCGATGGGTTAATCCATTTGACGTATCTAAAAACTATTTGCAATATTTTAAATAATAAGCTTATAGATATTTTAAAAACTTTCGCTTGGAATAATTTTGTGTAAGGCAGCTTTATTTTTATTGAATAACTGTTATGTATTACATATCGACATTTTTTTTTAAATAATTCACGAAATAAATTAATAACAAAAATAATCTTCTTTTTCGCCTTGGCGTTTTTCCGGCCTCGTGCCATGTTCTGCTTTCCTGCTTATTCTCCTCCACTTCACTCAATCTACGGCATCCTGCGGTATAAAATTGTGTTCCGATGTTCGGTTTTATGATATCCAGACAGCGTTTCTTGAACCTGCCGCGTGTTGTAGGACCTTTTAGACAGTAAGGTAAGTAAGTAGCACCTATTACCTACTTAATCAGATGGCTTGCGCTTTTTATGACCGTACCATCGAAGACTACTTTCCTGCAACTTATTCGCTACGTGTGCTTGTTGCGGAGTTGATTTAATACGCGTTACGCCACACATCTACCGCAACAATAACTAAATAACAAAAAATTATTAAAAAAATTGCTAGTCATTTTATGTTTGTTTATATGATTTTGATATACGTATAATATGTTTTAAACCAATTGGAAAAGGGAGTATAGAGTTTTGTAAGTTGGCCTAAAACCGTTTTTGGTAGCACAAAAGAAAAATATTTTTCTCCAAAAGAAACACACCACAAAAGAAAAATATTTTTCTTTTGTACTACCAACACTTTTGTAGACGTTAAAGACACTGCAAAGATTAGTATTTTGTGCATAAACATGAATGATAGCATTTATATATATGTATATAATTTACGTTTATATCTTTTGCAGTAATTAACTAAACCATAATATAAATCATTTGTTTTATAAATCAAAATATCATTTAAAATAGTAGATTTTTGTTCACAAAACTGAAATGAAAGTTAAACTGAACTTATCACAATTTTTTAATCCCCATCTCAAAAAAAACAATCTTTTAAGAATCTATTGCATGGACATATGTGTATCTTTACAGACCTACGTATATATGCATGGCACATCGAATTACCTAAACGTCTTCACCATTTTCATCTAGTGTATTTGAACGTAACTCGATCGAGGTTCAGTTTGAAGTTTCGAACAGCATTTAGGTCGAAAACTCTTTTAATCTCCATTGAAAACATTCAGATTAATTGAAAGTATTTTTACGTGAGGGATTTTTCTTAAATTTTATACTTCATAAAATACTTAAAAGTTAACATGCAATAGATACATGAAAGTTTTATAAGCAAGGATAAAAATTATTTAAGACACTTATAATATTATACTATTACATTTTACTTGGAAAATATTAACATAGTTATATATATCACTAATAAATCGAACTTTTTTAAATATCAATCAAGAACCGGCTTTAGCGCTTAACTTAATGAAGAAATCTTATTAAAACTACAAGGTCGCCGCTCCGTTGCCGCAATAAGCTCAGACGTTCGTTCAATTATTGCTCTTAAATTCTAGAGAAACAAGAATAACAAAAACGCTCGGATTTTGAATGCAAACAGCATTCAAATACGTTCGTAATAATTTATTTAAATCATTGAACATTTATTCCCGTGTTAGTTAAAGCTAAATGTTAAATATTTTATTCATTTTATTTTTAAAATACGTACATTGTTTACTTACTCGTAAAACACATATCTGTAAATAACCATTTATATTATAATCTAATATGAAAAAAATACTTGTTTGCACCGATTTTAAACTCAATGTCATATTCAATATTCTTTATAGATATGTATTACATATAGGATAGTAGAGAATGCCTATGAATTATTACGATTAGATCACATATTTTACATTAACTGTAATTACAATTTTTTAATAAATTTAGCATCAAAAAATCTGTAAACAAAATTTCAACACAAGTTGGTATTACCTGATACAACATTCCATTTAGATGAACAGGCACCGTATGGTAAAGAAGTCCGTCTTAGGAAAACTCATTACAGTATCTATTACCCAGAGAGAATCCGCTTTGTTACAGTATATACAAGAGCTTCAAATGTTTGATAAATCTTGTGACCACTTATTGAAGTTTATAACTTTCAAGATCGCGGGATCGGGAATGTCAATACCATAATATAATGAAAAATTAACTTGATATGAGATAGACTGACAAAGGTTAAAGGGATAGGGTGAACTAATCAGTGTATTGTTCATAAATTTCTTGACTTCAAAAACCTAATTTGAAGGAATTTGAGTTTGAGTCAACGATAATAAATAATTTTCTATTCTTTATCATAACTTTATATACACTTATGTTCTTACGGCGGTTCTCGCTTAAATAGAATTTTTATAAATATTTTTTTCGATTTTAAAGTTTAATTTAACTCGTGTTTGCTTGGTCTCATTTAGTAAATGAGACTGACACGCATCCCTTAACCAAAATTGTATCAAATAAGTTCAATAAAGAATAGATAAACTGGTAACCCCAAGTATGGGTTGTAGCCAAACGTCAAAAGTTCCCCGGTGTTTTCTCCACTTCATATTTTGTTGTTCATTAATGATTTTATAATTGGTCGCTGTCTCTCGCATTCGCTTTACGCGCCCCATTAAGTTGCGATGCCAAATCATTTCGAGTTATTAAACGGCAGATATTGAGGTTTTAAATGTTTTGTTCGTAATTACTAATTGACCAATCAAATTAATTGTTAAATTGAGTATAGCATCGCTGAAATACTAAGCTCTTTATAATTTACACATTTTAAAACGAAACTACAAGCCATTTCTTTTATATCGTGAAATAAAATTGTTTTATAGTTACATTTTTCATTTTTGAGTAATTTGATAAAACTATCAATTGCTCTTTTAAAACTTTTAAATATATTTTGAGAATGCTGGGCACAAGTTCAATACACCGCTATCATTTTTGTAATGAGCTTTGAAACATCATCATCTTCAGCCTATAGATGCTCACTGCTGAACATAGGCCTCCAAGGATTTTTATAATGATCGCTCCATCCATGTTGTACATTTATAAGTCATAGTAACTTACTAAAATATTATCGGAATAATAAATATTTCCGGAATGGGTTTATTATGCTTATAATAATGTCACAAACTTAATTATTTTTTAAAATATACTTTATTACAAACTCCTATGAATTTTTTAGTAAACTGTACAAATAATTCGTTTAGTTAACATTATTTAGCCAGCTTCGACTGTGTTATCATATTCACAAGATTTAATTCAAATAGATCGTTACCAATATCGTCGTGGCCTATAACCAAACATGGTCCCGTACAACGATTGAAACAACTAAATCAAACAAGTCCCAGTCGAAAAATACGGGCACTTTCCAATTAAGCGTTCCGCACTGGAAAACGGGACGGGCGGGACGTTTCGCTATTCCGGCAAAACCAAATATTTTCACAACCGGGGTGTTCATCGCCCAATCCAACTATAATATAAACCTCTACAATATAAATCAATTGTACGAATACATTTTTTTTAGTTCGTTACCTTTGTTCTTGATTATAATTTTTTTGTTTCCTTTACAGGTAAGCCACCGACCAATAAGTCACTCGAACGTGGTGAGTACATTCTAAATGTAACTTTGACGTTAGTATCTTTATTATCTATGAACTATCATTTTATTTCAAAGTGAAAGAGAATTGTATGTTTGTAGCTGTCTCACCGACAGCCCGTGTTACAGGAACAAGGTTGAGCTAAAAGACCTGATTGTGGTATATATAGTATATCATAATGAGGAATTTAGCTCACATCAAATGTTTAATATGCTTATAGTTGTACATCGAAAAAAATTGTATTATGTTTCAATTTTATGTTTACCGATTAATGACCAAATATTTTTATTTATTAACAAAACATTTCTTTAAACCTACTTTAGTATAATATATTCTTCTGGCATATCGTTAATTTGAATGCCTCCGTGGCCCAGTGGTTATCTGCTTGTCTTGTATCGCGGAATTCCTGGATTTAATTCTCGGGCGTCAAGAGTGATGAATTCAGGATGGTAACAGAATTTATTTAACCGACCTGTCTAGCTAACACCCTTAAGATCAATCTCCCGCATAACAGCATTACTGTTCTGATTCTATACATGTGAGAGGTAAACATATTTTGGGCGAACATGTTTCACCATCTACGGCATTATTAGCACATAACATCAGGTGTGATTAAGATCATATGTTAGCTTATAGTAAAAAAAATCACCCGTTCTCAAAAAGCAACGTACTTGTTTTTAAATTTATTAAATTATAATTTAAAACAAAGTACAGCAATAATTAAATAATAAAACATGTATATCGACGGTATATCATTGTCAAAACATACCATGTAAATCATACTGAATAATACTATTAAAAAAAAACTTTAAAATAAAAAAAGATAAAATAATGACAAATTTAATATTTGTACTAAGACCGATTTCATCAAAAATTATTAAGATGCTACCTGAATCAAGATAAACTTGCCTTAATCCCTCTTAAAACATCGCTAAAACCGCACAATGGGCAACTCCACAAAGGAAGCCTTAAATAAGGGCTCGCCGATTTTATCACACGTTGATGCCAATTATCTTTCAAGTCGTCTCCTTGAGTACATCGTAAAAGTACCACCACGCTTATATTAGGGCCATATCAGCGATCGCGATCATGCAAAGCGACATTCTAGGTTCAAGACATCATCGCGGGAATTGTTGAGAAAAACAGCCCTCGCTTAATTCTGCTTTATGTTTGAGATGTTATCGTTCGTATTGCATCCGCATAAGACTTACGTATCCTGTAAAAATAAACTCAAGTGGAGACTACTAGTTACCTTTATGAGGTGGCGTTTTCTCTTCCAATCGCTATTATGTTTTCTTCCAGTGGTGCTCAGATCAATTTATTAAAAGGGAAATTGGAAGAGATATACGTAGTTTCCAAGGATTCTTGTATTGATAAATCCTTGCGTTCTCGTAACTGGCTCCGTTTAAACTGCTTAAATATATTAAGTGAGCCAGCCTGCGAATAACCATACATTGTATAAATAGTTTAAATGACTGATATAGTGATGAATGTTTAAATTGATGTAACTTTAAATCGTTAATCGATGTTTATAGGTCTCCCGCCTGCCACTAAACTTTACGAAACAGCAACTTTCTTGCTTAACGAGGTCTTTTGCAAGAAACATTTTAGTTTACCATTTAGTTGTATTATACTATAATTATAAAAAAGAAAAATGTAACGTTTTCTTTTAATTTAATGAATATAAGAGCGGAACTACGCAAGATTTTGTGAATAAAAATGTACAAAAAGTGGATTGTTAAAAGTAGGATATGTCGTTTTCCCTTATTTATTATGTTTGTATACCCTGGTCCACAAATCATTCTTGTAAATCAAATCAGATACAGATAACAGTTTGAGTTATATCATCTTTTTTTTAAAGAAGTCATCCCAGTATAAATTAGTACGAAATAATTCTAAATTTCAACTACAATTATTTTTTTAAATTTATTTAATAACAGATATTTAACAATTGCTTCGTTCATATCCCACAAACGCCTAAAGGTTAGAATTTCGAATTTTTTACCGATTATGATCTAACGGCCTTGATTTCACCTGAAGTTAAGTGACAATGAGGCCTTAGATGGTAAAGCATGTTCGCCCTGAAAAAATCTAATTCTCACATGTATCACTGCCGAAACACATGCTGTTAAATGAACTAACATTGACCATAATATATTTACAAATAAAATTTGTAAGAGGTATAATAAACCTGCAAATTATAATACTCTGTAATATTAATAAATTGGCTTGATATTTATTACAAAAGCTAAATCAATTTACGTCCCCAATAAATTGATCACCGATAAATCTGTTACAGCAATAATTAAACGTCTTAATTCTATAATCTGTCTAACAGTGTAACGTTTTGAGAAGCCTCGGGGACAGGTTATCCTTGACCCGATATCCTCCTTGTGTCGTATCAGTTTAATCGGGGCAGCCTCGAGCACGTGCAATTTTAATCAACTATTCACTTTGCAAAATGTTTTACGAGATGCAAACGGCTATCACTGTCCAATTAATTGATCTTTCTAACGATCATTGACATTCTAACTGCTTGGAGATGTGTTAATGGACGGTATAAAGCGATATGATTGTCATGGGTATGAAATGTATGTACTCTTTAGTTAAATTCTTGTTTTTTTTTAATTACCTTAATGTACCCTACCTAATATTGAATGATTTCCCGGTATATATTTAAAACCACTGCTTAACTATAGTTAACATAAAAAATACTATATTTTCTTAATCTTCTAGAAATGTTACAAAGAATTGATTCCTTACTTAGAAATAAAAAAAATTGTCTAGGTGTGCAAAAATAGAAAAGAATGATTTTGTACATATTTCTGTTCATTGAGTCACTTATTCAGTTAGATTTTTCTATAAAATAATAATATATATAAATAGGAAAAACAGATATCCATAAGAAAGTATAAAGTATTTAGAAATAAAGAAATTGGCTTTACACTGTTTTAAAAAACGACTTAAAACTCACTGCCGTTTTACATCTATATGAAATAAGTAACCGTTTGTGAGGATCTGTACCACCTACACCAGAATTATGACACAGAACGCTTTGTTTAAATAAGATTTGCTCGTAATACATTAGTCAAAAGACTTAAACTTTTCGCCCGTTTTATAAAAGAAAGGCACATTTTGAAGAGTCGTTTTACAGTAGAACCATTTTTTTATTTTATTTTGTCATTTTTTGATATCTATAAATTTATATATCACACATTCTTTAGAAGTACTTACATTTTTATGTAATTTCATTGACCACAATTCGATATAATTATAAAATTTGTTGATTTATAGTTCACAAAATATTACACCCAAAAATATTGTTATTCTTGAAAATGTTTTTTTTTCTTGGAACTGCTGAGCGCTGACAATTTTGAAGTTGATTTTCAAAATCTCTAATTTTTAAAAAGAATTGTTTTTTTCTCAGTAATAAATAAAATTATATCGCGCTGTTAACTCTAATGTACCATACTTCACAACAAGTCTGATCGGGTCACCAATAACAGTGCTATATGTATCCATATAAGGTGTAAATCTTCAATTAAAATTTTAACAAATCTTTTGATGGTATGTACCTAGTTTTATTTTTTCATACATTTCATCCGTATATCATTTGCTTTACAATAAAATTTTAAGCGATGCCTACATCTTATTAACTATTTGTTCTTGTTAAAGGCCTTAGATAGATTTCTGAAAAATTTTCATGCTATCATATGCTCATAAAAACAATAAATTTATTTTCTCACCAAAATAGACTTCAGAGTCAATTGTTCATCATCCAAAAAAAGCTTGTAGAACCAAGCCAAAGGAACATGTCATACTCGTTCCCATACATTGGTTATTTAAACTGTTTAACATGGATCATTACTTTTCTTATCCATGTTAAACGAATGAAAACATAATAAATATGTTATTTTCCCATAGTAATTGACGACTTCATACACATAGGACAGCTTTCATTGAATAACGATAAACCATTCACTTGCCATTTTTAATAAACATTATAATTGTCAAGTAATATCTTTTATGAACCACATATATTTCATATCAAGTCTAGGTATGGATACCTCATGGCCGATTTTGTTTGTAAAATGTACATTATACAAAGCATATACCTAGCACGGGATATGTCATTATAAATATTATATTCAACTACTAAAGCGAAAGTGTCATATTATGCTCCGACGTGACCAATATTTACAAAACTCTTTGTCTGTAAACGTAAGTATCGATAAGAATACAACATTAAATTTTTATCAAATAAAAACAACGAAGACCATCTTCTGGTTTTTTAAAAACTGTAAAGATATTATATTCTAGTTAACTATAACCGTATACGATCTATAGCAGCGTACCGTAGTTTTTTTAACACAGGAAAACCGCTTCTAGAAAATACTTCCCGCGTTTTGTTAGCGCATGCGTCACTGTTCCCCATCCCTTTCTCGCCTACTGCGCGCCAGTCGCCACTGCGCACTAGGCGGCGTCACCACGCGCCCGACGCATTCGCCATCAAAACTATTTCTACACGATGATCGCCGATTTGCCACCGTTGCTGACGATGGAATATCAACTGTGCATGGAACACGAAGCGTATACGGAACAACGAGCGTACGCGGCACAACAAGGTATTAACAAGCGCTCTCTTAACGCGACGGTAAACTGGAGCGATATCTCTGCGTTTATACGCTCATGTCACACTGTAAACGCATTCGCTTTATAATAAAAAGTCAATGGGTAATCTAGCAGTTCTTTATGCAGTTTTGTGCATGTGCTTTTAATGCATTTATTTCTAATGCAACATATATATAACATGATTATTCATACGTTTTATGTACCAGTGTTCAAATAAAATATTACGTAGTTTGACGAAAAATATGGATGCGGTCGAAAGGTCGTAAAATGAACGGAAAAGGTCGTGGCGGAGGAGTCAAAGCCGACATTGCGACTTGTTGCGTTCCCACTCGAATCGTGATGTTTACAACGTAGATACCGTGTTTCAGTGTCGATAGATGCCTCCGCAAAGAACATACGCATGTATATAATCAATTCTTATAGGTAACAACTGCCGGCTTACGACATAATCGCCTTGTTTGTAACGAGATACGCAGCGTTATAAGTCAAATCGCTTAAAATTATTGATAGATTACGGTTCCTTATTTCAATAACTAGAAACCTATATCACACTGACCTGAGATAATTATATAAATCTATTATTATTACAAGTATAATTAAATATACTATTTAATTTAATAAATTTAAATTACCGTTTTGTCAAATTGTAATCTACGAATATACTTTTCAGTCTTGTAGGACCATAAAAAAATGGGAAAACAGTTTACATTTCATCATTCATACTTTGTATTTACTAACAATATATACCCAATCAATATTTTTATAACCTTGACCAACTATAAATTTTATAATATTCATACTGATGGCCGGATTTGTATAGGTAGGTTAAAAGTTAGTCAATTTTGTCAACAGATGGCATTGTCATAAATAATAAATTTATTGCAGCATTTCAAAATTTATTTTGAAAGATTTACTTTTAGAAAATTACAAACCACCAGTATAGTAAACTAAAACTTTTTTATACATAATTATTTCGTTTTTAAAATTATTGGAAAATTTAGATAGATCCTTTCTTAATCCCAATATAAAAATATTGATATTAAATCCATTTTGCATTGCAATGCGTTACGTTTTGACTAATAATGTAACGAAAGATTAAAGTAATTCCAAGGAAATCAAACGCACTTTAAATTCAATTGACGCTATAGGCAGTTAAGTGGATGTGGACTGTTGACAGGTGTCCAACAAAGAGCAGCGGAGGTCAGACAGATTGCGGTGACCTCTATATAAACGTCAGAGAATATAATCACATCAAGTCAACGTAAATTGAGTTAATTTTATTAAATAAATTAGGAAATTAACTACTTTTATTAAACAAAGAAATTAGGAAATTTTCCAGTGATTTACCTTGAATTTTTCAATGGACAAAAAATGTCATCTAGTAAATCTTTTCACTAAAACCGCTAAGTTTTAATAATTCGATTAAAATTCAATAACATGTCCGCAAACAATCTATCTTTAGAAGTTGTAAATTTCAAAAAAAATTACTGAAAATGAAATAAGGCCCGTATGAGCTTTATCGTTATATTTTTAGTCATATTATTTCTATATTAAAGATTTTGATTATTTAACGTGATTTATGTATTATGGTTAAGTTAGAAGTTTCAAGAAATATTAAAGATGCTTTAACGTAACACTGATGAAAATCTCCATCTCCCTTTTAAAAACTTCATAGTGACATTCTTCTCGTTTCCTAATTTCAAATTGAAACCGATTTGGAAGATATAGCTGGTCAAATAAAGAATAGCTTATTAAAATTATAGGCCGATGAAAAAACTCTTACTTCGAAGTATTTGATTAGTTGGCCATTCATAGTAGCCGGTAAGAGCAAAGCCAACGTGTGGCTTATAAGTAGAGCTATTAGCGCGCCTACCAAAGCCGTTTATAGGTGCAATGATGAGCTTCAGACACCGCATCTAGTATCGCCACAAACCGGTTCATTAGAACCACGGCTGAAATAAAACGCTCTCCGCCTTTTCAAATATCTCATCAATAGTATAACCACATGCATCTCAAAAGTGCTTAGAAGTACTTGTGTATAAGTGTCCATACACACAAAAAAAATACAACATACCTTTGATCTTGATTAATGGAATATAATACATTTGTTTTTCTTCTGCTCTATTAACTTGACACATTTGACTTGATTTTTTTATTGAAATCTTCCACAGGTGCCATAAGATGGAAACAACTAATCAAATGACTTTCTTTGGAAACGTTTGAAATGTTAATTTGAAACTTTTTATACGTTATAAGTTGTTTGTTCTTTATATATTGTAGTTCAGAGAACAAATTACTACACGAAATCAAATTAATTGCCTGAACAACTCGAACCTAATTGGAGTGGACCAAATTAATACTAGAACGATAAATGTGATTTCGAACTAAGCAAGTTCCGCTGAAATCGCCTTTGATTTCATACGGATTTTGACTCTTGTAGTTGTGAAAACTAAGAACAACAGGTTTTTTTTCTGATAGTTACTGCTCGAACAAGACTACACCAACTTCAAAAATTTAATGAGTCTATAGGAGAATCTTAGAACTCTTATTTGAAGAGTTCCTTTGGTGATTCGTAACAACACCCATAGCAATGATGCGCTAATTGAGATATTTACACTACTTTCTACTTTGAAACTTGGCCGCAAGGATGGATAGGCACATTACCTATATAAACGGTCTCAAACTCTTAGTTAACTGTCGTTTGTTTACATTTCTTTAAATATTTTATTCAGAAAGTGCATATCACGATCATTTTGTCGTTATCACGAGATCTACTTTCAATGCAAATATAAAACATATAAATATAATAAATTTTATATATATAGCCAATTAATTATATTTAATTAAATAAATATAGCCAACAAATGTGGCAGATGTTAACATTAAAAATATTTACTACTATAATTAATCTTAACTAGTTTTCAAGTGAAAACTAGTTGTTGGAAGTCCAACAAATAAGCTTTTTCTGTATTTTAGTATAAAATTTTGGTAAATCTCAGTATAACGCGAAATTTTAAACATCATCACGGTTTATAGGTCTGGTAATAAGTTCACGTGTCGAAAAGCGTGCCTAAATTAGGTTAGTGGGTTGCGAATGGAGTCGCGCGCAAACAAACAATATTAAGTACATGTCTAATAGTCAAGGAAATTCTTCTTTGAAATCTTATATATATTCTTTGAAAACTTAAAAAGTAGCCTAAAACAAGATTTTTGCGGCATACCATCTATCTATTTTTGTCAATTCTCTTAAATTTGCTACAAAATTTTATTTTTCAATCAAACAAGAAGACAGATTTTTATTAATGGATAGATTTTGAAAATGTACAAATTAAAATTAAATATTCACAGTCACAATAACTTCCATGTATTTATTATTTATTAAAAATGTATATCGAAGTACTGTTGTAAGTAGTGTTACGTATCACTAATCACCCAACGATTAAACAAAACCTCCGTAAACTTTATGGTCATTAATAACATTAAAGCGCCACTTTAAAAGTACTGTTACATGATATAATCACGGATTATTTGATACAATGTGCAAACAGTCGATAAGCTAATGCCAGTGTTAATAAAATGACCATAAAACCTTTGTATTTACGTGGGTGGGAATATAAAAAAAAATAAACGTAATATCCATTGCAGTGAGCCGGTGGGCCGGTGGGCGGTGGCGGCGCACGTCACACCGCCTACAGCCGCCCACTTCACCTTAACGCAAACCCGCCGAGGTTGTTATTTGTATCGAATAGCTTTCCTCGAAACTCGATTGTCAATTTTCTCAATCTTTCTATTTTTTATGAAAATGATTTAAATTAAAAATAAATTACACAATTTCAGTCACTCAAACACAATTGTACAAAAGTACAATTTTACTTTTTTATAATCCAGGTTGGTCCGCCGTTAGGTGAACTGAGGGTACCCCCAGTCCAAATAAAACTTTTTTAAACTGTCAAAAAAGTAAATACAAAATAATTCGATAAGTCTTTAAAATATTCAAATTGTTTCTTTAATATGTGAACGCGGTAACTTTCTTTTAATTATTTCAGAAATAACAATATTGGGTTTATGATTTTCAATTCCTTTAAATTCGACCTTCAAAACACACCAATAACAGTATTTTTTTATTATATAAAACAGGCGAAGAAGAAATTAATTTGAGATGAGGTTGGTTCCTTTTTTAGATTTTAAATTTATACCTGTTTCTTTCTAACTACAACATTATATTTTAAAAAATATCTAATCCCTGTACATCTTACTAAAAAAGGTATAAATACATAGTAAACTGATATGGTAAAATTTTACTTAACGAAAAATGGTTGACATGCGATAACGAAATCTGGCATAACTACACGGAAATACACCACAAACGGCTGCGAACTTTATTTTCTACCCCTCTGCGTGCAATAACGGCGCTGTTAAACACAAACATAAGTATGTTTATTTATTTATTCTTCATATCTATTATATAAATTGTTTACAAAATTGAAATAGACTATGTAGAAAAGCTTAACTCGTGTTGAGTGTACTTTCAGCTAACTTTAGTAACAATAGTCTATTTCTACAGTTGCTAAAAATATTTACGCGGTGAAGATCCGAAAAAGTTTTACTCATAGTTTTTACATATACACACAACCTACTATATATATATATATATA
>DWQX01000664.1:0-38128 GCA_018245475.1 Pharmacophagus antenor
TTAGTGGGTAGCCCCTGGGCCAATTTCTAGGAAAAGTGCCCTTTTCAGGGCGCCGGTAGCCCCACACACGCCCCCCTACCCACGGGGGGGTATGGTGCAGCAATGCATTTTACCCCGCGCAAACAAAAAAAAAAGGTGTAGTTTAATGAGCCTGCACGTTCAAACAGACACAAGTGCTGCTCGAATTATAAAGGATGAAGCAAATAACTTTGTCCTAAGCGAAATGTTAAGAGAAGAGGGATGAAAGCCTGTCGTGTACCGGTACATCTCATGATTGTATTACATCTTACGAAAACCGCGCACACTATTCGAAATGTAATTAATAGAACACCGGGAAACTAGCTAATCTACCTATACAATTGCCGACTGGGGTCATTCCCACAAGACTTAAGACAGCGTTTATCAAACCTGAGCAGTATAATGTTTGCAAACTACTACATGGTAGATCAAGATAATAGGTGATACGTAGGTGTCTGCTTTGATAATGATCGGGCTGCTTACGTGCTTCTTTCTGCACTTACAACTACCAAATATTTAAGAAAGCTTCGTCGCTCATATCATATTACAATTTTTTTTTATATTAAAATATCTAACAAAGATAAGTCTTTAAACTGTGCTTGGTGGTAAGTAATATCGCGATATCAAAACCCATAATCATAAGCCACTAGTTTTTACTTCACATAATTACGACATTACCTGGTATGAGATCTTTATAACTCATCTCCAGTAGTTTAGTAGTTAACAAAATTGCCAGACCTTAAAAAAAACTAAATAACATGTAAGCATAATTAATATTCAAGGGACAAACAACGTTCCATTCACTTCCAGAATAAAGCATTCTCCCATCGCTATTTCATGGCACGATAGTTCGAGAAATTTTTATAGAATGGAACTTAATAACTGCGATGTTGTGTCGAGAGTAATTGCTCTTTACAAATTCATGCAATTCTCACTTTGAAGGTAACTGAATTTTATTTAGCAATGCTCTTTGAAATTAGTGTTTTTACGGCACTGTTGACACATTTTGATTTGTTTAAGTAAACTTAAGTTGAATTATGCTCCGTGATGTAGTGCAACCGTCTTTCTGCGAGAAAGATGTGTCACAAAAGGCATCGGATGCGGAATTGTATTGTACGTATGTGAGCGTCCAAGCAAAAGGGGTCCAGTTCTCGGCGTTTAGTTTCCGAGATATAAGCGGTTTTGTAAAGTTTGGAAAAAAATTGTTGTTCGCAATTTTAATTGATTATTAATAAATACTGAATTAACTACAAGTTTAACGAATAAATAATGTTTCTAAGTACTGTAAACAAGCGATTAAAAGTTTTCTTTTTATTACAGTCAATCATTGAAAATATTTTTACTCAAATCAAACTTTTCAGATTCTACTTCAAATGTCTGATTAAAAAGGGGTCAGTTTTTCAATGTTTCATTTTTTTAATAGTTATTATGAACTTACTATTCTATAGTGGAGTATTGAGTTAAGAGTAGATTCGATATCTACTCTTAACTCAATACTCCACTACTAGACACTTTTTGTTTGGAAGTCCATGTATGGTTATGTTGTCTTGGTAAGCCTGATTTTAAAAGAAAAGAAAAAAGGTTACATTACAAATTGCTACAGTTTAATTTTGATCAATTTTATAAAATTGAAGTGATAAATTTTAAAATATTTCAGATCACTGAATTACGCATATCGACTGTTATTTTAATAGCAAATAATTTAATGTTACAATACAATAAGCTACGATACAATCGCTAATGAATCTTAAAATGGGGTGGCATAAAGTTAATTTTACATAAACACGTTAAAATTTTCAATGTAAATAAAAATGCCGCTCGTTGCCGGACAGTTATGATTCGGTATAATAAATTAATTATAACTTTTTATTTTCTTTTTTGTGCTACATTTTCTAATTTCGCATTTCGAAGTTTGATGAAAACGAAAAATAATTTTTTGATCACTTCTTTTCCTACGTGCGTGAAACCGGTACCTTTTATATATTTTTTATCATTAAAAGCGAAAAAATATTCAATTTCAATAAGTACATTTCAACATATTCTTAACATATAATATTAATGATATATATTAACGTATAATGATTACCTAAATATTATTAAATTAGTTCCATATAAACATCATGTATATAGAGGGAACCCAAACACATTTAAGAGTTAAGTTTATGAAGATTTTTATACTATTTTTGTCTTCATCATCTCAAATATTTTAACAATTACGATTAAAAGTCCTAAGTTTAAATAGTATATAGATTACGTGTTACTTCAAAGTTTTATAAACAGAGGGCATTGTAATAAAAAATTAATTTTTAACCAGTGTACATCAGTTGCATAAATATAACTTTTTTTAAGCCACTACTTCAGCAATGTGTTATATAGATAAATATGTTAATTACATTTTTTTTATCTGTGGGTGTAAAACCTAGGATTATGCTTATTAAGTTTAATTAAACAACACCGTAAGCCCGTAGAACCGACTGTAAGCCAGGATTTCACTTAGTACCGGTATTCATCCATAGAATTATTACTTCTTAAGCTACTTAGTGTAACCTTATTAAATTCACTTTTTCATAAATCTGTAGATCTATTCAATATCATTTAGTAATGCGTAATATTAGAATTAAATCCTACCATAATAGCTACACAATGTTCTTTTAGTTTAATTTTAAATAAAACATTTAGGAGACAGAGAATTTGACATGATATTAAGTAAAAATGAGGACGTAGATGCTGAAGTGTCTAACATACCCCTGAATCTCACGTGTATAATTGCTGGAATATATCAAATGATTTTATAACATTATATTAACACTGAGGGTGGTAGCTGGCTAGGAGGATACGAAAAACCCTACTCCCAGTCACCGCTACTGTTTCTTGAGAATCGAACTACCACCACGTGGAAAGGCAAACGCTAAACTATAGCCTACGGAAACAATCATATCTTGATAGCCTTATATATCGAAATTCTTATGTATAATAGTAACACTAATTTTCTATATAGACCTCTTCGATAATTACTGATACAAAATGATCGATACAACCGGTGTGCATTCGAAGCGCTGTTGTATTTCTTTTTATCTACTTAAATCTTCCGCTTTCATTTTTATTATCTTATTGTAAGAGTTTATTGTGGTTTTAATGTTAATTATATATATATATATATACAAATAAAAAGGACATCGAAAATTCTTGTCGTTGAATTTTAAACTACTAGTTTATATGATAGCACAGAACCGCAATAATCTTGTTCAGATGACAAAAGCTAATAGAATTTGTTATCCAAGTAATTTAATCTTTCAATACTAGACACAGGTAGATGTAAGCGGTACAGGGCTACCTACAAAGAACATTGAAACTAAACCATTAGGTACATTAAGACTATTTTTATAAGTACGCTAGTATTGCCATATATATATATAAATGTATAAGGTCGCTATTAGTCTTATTTTGTACTGTAGTGGCGTGCAAACAAACGTATGTGGTTATATTGGAATACACTTGTTTTCCCCTAGGAAATATTCTTCCATTTCGATACAAAGTAGGGTTTATAAAAGGAAAGCTTTGCTAGTATGAACATACCTAATCTCCTGCATTTATTTTTTGTGTAATAAAATTTAACAAAACTTTGATGTTAAATAATAGAAAGAACTTTTAATAAAAATTATAAAAGTTGAATGTTTAACATAATGTAATTAAAAGACTTTTTTATTATTAAGTGCATAAAAATTATATTATTTTCACTATTTACATTTATTTTGTATTTCTTATAGAAAATAAAATAATATAATAGAATTCTTATTAGAAGACAAAAAAATTCTTAGGAGTTTTTATGTTCACCATTAATACTTACAAAGTATTATTCCTATATAAAGTACGGATGAATATTACATTTTTGTCAATCTGCGATGTGCTTACTTTATAGCAGTAAAACATGGAATTGACTTAAATGTCCTGACTAGGTATAGAATGCGCCATCTTCGACCGGCCTCGTAGCGAAGTGGCGTACTCACTTGCTTTGTAATGCAAAGGTCCCGGATTCGATCGTCACAGGAATAGGGGAGTGTGCTTGGTGGTGGGGTTTTCCAAACCTGCCTGCCTAGCTACCACCCTCAATGGAAATGTGCCGCTATAACAGCATCGCTGTTCCGGAAGTCAAATATTTGAGAGCCAGAAGTATTCTGGGCGAATACGCTTCTCCATCTCTGGCCTCATCCTCACTTAACATCAGGTGAAATCGAAGCAAAATATGTTTATGTTTAATAAAAATTTCCTTTTATGTCATCGGATAGGCTTATCTTGTTTATGTATTTGAAACGTGAGTCCCTAACTAGATGAAACCACAATCAGAGAAGAGCAACTAGCACTATGTGTATAATGCGTATAAAGAAGTTTCCAAAAGTAGGGTATGTCTAATAGTAGACTGTCATAGATTAATAATGACAATTATTAAATTAGGCCCCTCGTTCGGAAGTATGAATATAAATAGAATGAATGAAATAAGCATCACTATTTCACGAAAATAAAATGCTTCTATAAATAAAATGTTACCTATTTACCCTCGTATTTTGCTGCAGTTTGACGTGAAAACCCAAGAGAGAGCGGGAGGAGTTAAAATAAAAGATCGTATATTTACGACACGTTTGTTAACTTACGAAATGGGGACGTATATATAATTTTAACTTCGGATCCAAAAATAAGAGTATAGTAAATTTATAATATTTCTATGTCTTTGTGTTTATGTGTATATGACTGATTCAAAATGTTATTTTCCTCTTAATCCGATGGAAGTTGACTTCTTTCCCATTCTCCTTCATATGTATTTTCATAGTGCTTTAATATAAACAATTGATATGAGTTATGTAATTAATTAAAGAATAATATTATTCTTATCGATTCTATGAAATGATTTTGTTTTAAGAGTTATTTATTAACAATATTTATATTATCGCGACTAAAGGATTACGAACTGAGAACAAAGCGGACCCATTTTATAATTACATGAAACTAATTCACCTTTTTATGCGGTCTATAAGTTTTAATGTTGTTAATCTATCCGATAATAAAGTTGAATGAGCTTAAGGTATGTAAATTCAAGGGTAACCATTTCCATTTTCGGAAAACTTTTGATTAAAAAAGTTCCCTTGCTCGCTACTAAAACGGGCACTTTTGATGTTGAATAAACACTTCTATTTCAACTCGGATGCTACTTCCAATTACGCATGTCCGAATTTTCCGAATAGCATTATTTCTGTACGTAAAGGATTAGGAGTGAATCCATTAGTGAAAATTTTTATAATTTATAATTTATGTAAGATTAGGCTGGTCGTAAGTAGATCTTCCGTACATGATTCCTTTTATATGAACTCAAATGCTATTATTCAATTATTCATGTCGGAAATAGTGTCTGTTTTTAATTCTAAGGCGATTAATTATGTACTATTTATAATATGTTTTTTTTTTGCGTTAGATTATCAGTCAAGGAAGAAGAATTTTATCATGATTTTTAAACTAAACAATGGCGTCTGGGCTGATGACATAAATTACTAGAAATAATTTAGATTGCTTTTTTAGTTAAAGCAATGAGTGAAAATCGGTGCTGTTTGTATATCGCAAGTTTTTGACTGCCTCCGTGACGAAATGATTTACTCGCTTGCCTTCTAACGCGGAGTTTAGATTCTCGGGCCACTCGTGCAGTGGAATCTGGAAGGAGAAAGCGTTTTTCGAAAACGCCCATCTGGTAACCACACTCAATGTCAATCTGCCGCCATAACATTATTGCTGTGTTCCGGTAGTCATACATGTGAGAGCCAGATGTATTCTGTGCGAACACGCTTCGCCATCTACGGCTTCATTGCCACTTAACATCAGGTGATATTGAAGCCAAGTGTTAGCCTATAACCAAATAAATAAAAAAAATAATCAATATAAAGAAGGATTTACCTTACCGCCCGAGAAAGTTACGCCCCC
Organism: Pharmacophagus antenor; assembly: GCA_018245475.1. NCBI lineage: Eukaryota > Metazoa > Arthropoda > Insecta > Lepidoptera > Papilionidae > Pharmacophagus > Pharmacophagus antenor. The sequence continues at coordinate 5,983 of DWQX01000664.1, forward strand.
CAAAAAAAAAAAACTGTAATTATTTTTCCGTACTCATCAATATTCACGAGATGACTTCATTAGGATGATGCACGGCGTTCACTACGATACCAGTAAATCGTACGGCTTGATGTATTTGCGAATGGAACACTCGCGGTGTTGCTATTACCATAAATCGATTTTCACAAATCGTGACAAAATACGACTGTGTCCCATAAGCCAGTTTGTTAGCATTACAGATGATTCATTTTTATTTATTCATATTAATTAACAAAAAATACAAATTAATGCCAATTTTCGTTACGTAACTGCTGATGAGACATTTTCAATATAGTTCTATTCTATGACATTCAATACTCTCAATATTTATTACACTAACATACAAATTATACATAATGAAAAAAAATTATGAAAAATAATTACTAATAGGTGTACTTAATGAAAACACAAAACTGGTGTAGTAATAGGCGAGTTGATTAATATTTAAAATAATATCATAATATCACCCAAATAAACACAGATTATGAATAAAAATTCATTGTTACTTTTTAATTTCCAGTAATCAAATCTGTGATTGTTAGATTAATCTTGTTTTTTACATAAATTTTGAGTTTACGACCGTTGTAAAATTCTTGATTGGTTTTTACTTACAACAAAAAAAAAGATAAACACAAAAAACCTAATAATCTTCAATCAACGCAGCAGATTTTTTTCAATCGTCTCACTCTTTGCCATAGAAAAAGTTGATCGAAACTAGTAAATCTGATTGGGAACTACACCGATTGGAGGAAAACGGATAAATATTTTATTTACAACAAAGCCTTTTGCGTCGGTGGTAATAATCTTATACGGCGATAAATACAAGTAAAAGTTTTTAATCCAAGAAACTCAAGGACTCGGTAAAACTATAATATAATACATAATTTTCTTCGAATGTTAGACGTAGTGCTCTAGAACACATAATGTTTTCTGAAAATGTGTTTGTTTTCTTGTTTTATTAAGTACAAGCATTGTAAAACAACACGCACCTACTGCAGTCATTCCTTTGATGTTGTTCATCAATACATTAATATAACCATAGTTTATCTATGGCCAATGTAACAAAGTAAAATTGTCATTTCCGTGAAAGCATGAACCCTATGTATAACAAAGGGACACTTGATGTACAATTAATATTCATGAATTCATTTTATTAACACATGGTAGGGGGAAGATAGAGGGGCAGGGGGGGGGGTTCTGGACTAGTACTTGCCGATCGATGTAGTTCGACGTGCATTATTATGCAAATGAAAATTCGATGTTTTAGCTTTTAATGTTGGAACTAATTAAGGGCGTAATGATAAATTACTCTGTATCGTAGTGATCGGCTATAGGCTAACGTTTGTATACCATTTCACCCGATGTTAACTGACAATGAGGACATAGAAGTTGAAGTGTGTTCCAGCATACCGCTGTTATGTCGGCAGATTGACATTGGGATTGGTATCTACAAAGGCAGTTTCGAAAAAATCATACCACCACTATTTATGTGATCCAAGAATCGAACCCGGGACCTTAGTGTTACAAGTCATGCGATAAACTGTTTCGCCACCGTGGCAGTCAAATGCGAGAGCCATTCAGTATTCTGGGCAAGCAAATGTCACCTTAAACGGTCTTATTATAACATCACGAGAAATGGTATATCTTCTTATCACGGGTTATGATGATGAAGTATAAATTGTTACTATCTCCTAAGCAAAATTAGAAGCTCTCGGAACTCCTATCAAATACCACGTTATATTTTAGTGTTTTTAACTTTGTTGTCATCTATATACATATTATATTCAAATTGGCTGACCCATATAACCACATATCAACGCACAGTGTAAACCGCTTGTTGTAAAGACATGAAATTTGGAAGGTGTGTTGTGAAGTGTCAGTATCCACTATAAACAACTTTTTTTAAATTTCTTCCCCCAAAGTAAGAAGGTGAGAGTAGTTCAAATTCCAATGTAACTTAACTTCTTAGTTTTAAAAATTTATGTACGTACTAGAGGGGGATTAGTCTTAATATTAAATAAAAATAAAATACCGCGCATAAAAAGCGGACGGGTGACGGCTAGTGTGTAATAAATAATATAAACTACGTCTTTTCACGTGCAGAATTAAGTCACTATATTACAAAATATTATATCATCTAATAGATTATAAGTAACATTAAAAAATACTCTCCGGGACCTAATAAAGCTGGTATAACCTACATAACATTTTTATTAACGGCAACGTACGCGACTTAAAAGATTCACGTCGCCCATTGTGCAGAAGCAGAGGCAGGAAAATTAAAAAAAAAAATTTTGGCCGCCAAGCGACGTCACGCTAACGAGCCAACGTGCGCGGCGTGCTTTCATTTTTAGTAATTTTTATGGGGACATTGTGTCTGTTGTTGAATAGTTTCGTTGTTGACACACTTGCTTTTATTGTCTCTGTGCAAGTTTTTTTCTTTTTTCTAATTATCAATTGAATGGGATGATGAATTTGCACAGCGATGTTCTTTGCGGCCTTTGGTATCACTTAAACTCTGACTTCTTACGTATATCCGCTGGGCTAATGCTAAAGCAAGTATTTTCCGGTGACAGACTTCGGCTGCTGGTTTATGTAAAAATTCGTAAGCAAAGCTACGATACCAAATGAGTCTGTTATGCTCCGGACGCGAAGCCTTAATGTTCTTAATGGGGCTATATTAAGATTGGACGTGAACAGTAGCAATACACAAATAGTATCTTCCAAATCAACGTGAATTGGCTGCTCTAGGTTTGAACGCTTCACCATCTAAAACTACATCATTTAACGCCAGAGGAGATCGTGGTTTTGGACGGCAATAACAAGAAAAATACACATATAATGAATAAGACAACGACACCCATAAAAATTATTAAACATCTAATGTACATTCTGATGAGGTAATAAAACTCTATTATTTTTTGTACACATAATAACTGTTTTCAGTGAATTAAGGCCTAACGCTCTGACGCTCCTTGGGCTACGCTAAGATTGCCCCAATGAGAAACACACAATATCACTCCGTGTTTGCCAATCTCTCCGACCCGACTTAATTGCCAATGTTGGCCCCCGACCACGAAACCGCCCGACCTACCTGAATAGTGCTGTTACGCAATAGATAGATATTGTAGTTAATATTTATTTATTTAGCCGAATCAGAAAAGAAAATTTGTGCCATTAAAATAGTTTTACTCCATGAAGATTTATGTAGGAATATTTCCAATAGAGACATCGTTTTTACCTTAACTTGTTTAAAGTTCGGCAACACAGTTGCGATTCCCCGAGTGTTGCGGCTGTCTAAGGGCGACGGTGATCACTTTCCATCAGGTGAATCGCTCGCTCGTTTGCCTACTCTTCATATAGTAAAAAAATATTTAACTTGAAACTATCCGTGCTTGTTAATTGTCGGAATAACGTCCGACCTTAACTTTTCTTTATCTAGGACAGCATTGCGGTGTAATGTCGCCCTTGTTGTCAAGGTTTCGACGATTAGGCGAGTATATAACGATATATGATTCGCCTATTGATGTCTCGTAGGTATCTGAGAAGAATGGATGTAGATACCTTTTAATATTCTATCAACCTCAATTTAGTTTTTCGATTGTTGCTTTTCCTTCTTAGCAACAGGCTTTCATATATTCTGAATGTATAAGTAATAGTAAAGAAGACGTTCTTCTCATTATGATGATTATTACTAGTAGAAATAGGATTCAACGTCATCCATGTAGCTATCAGGACGCATATTTCTATTTCCAATTATACTTTGCGATACTAAATTTATAAATTTTTTTAAATTTCAATAATCACTTTTCTTGTTCCGTATTATAATGATACTAGAAGCTTCTTCCAATTTCATGAAACCTCACCTTATTATAGATGAATAAAAACAAAAAAGAGAAATACTATTCTCCTACATGTCACAAGCGTAGAAGCACACAAACTCCGTTAAACCTCAACAGCGCCCGGCGTTGTATTTTATGACAATAAAAATAAAATTACATTAAGGGTCCCTTATTTCATTACACTATATGAGAAAAAATTCTTCACTTTAATCATAACGTAGTAAGCTTTGCCTTTTTATTACGACGCAGGATAATATACAATTGAAGAAAGGAGCCTTTTATTACATCATTTTGCTACATCAAAATAAGGCCGCCTTTTGTAACATCATATAATTTCAAAACGACACTTTTGTTCACGGTAGTAATCTAATATCGCGGACGATGACGCGGCCCTGACGTTTATTCGTTTCTTTTTTTATTATCAAAAAGAGCATAAGACGTGCGATGTCCTACATTAAACAATAAATACGATCAGGGAAGACTGAGGAATTTCCTGTTTTATGTGTTCAACGTATGTTTCTGGAACGTGATCTCTTTGGATTAGTCTTTTGAAAAACTCAAAGATGCTAACCAAAGCATAGAGAGGTCTGTAATTTTTCGGTGTGATTAGATAGAAATTTAAGTGATTCCTACAACAGCAAAGATCGCTCATGTAGCCTAGCGGATTAATCAGTGGCAATGCGTGAGCCACATAGCACGAAGATTGGACGGCCGATGGGACGCAAAGAACCTTGAATGGAATCGCTGGCGAATACATGGAGGTTACAGGGAAGCGTTGACCAAAGGTTGCATCGAATCTATCATGTCGAAAATCGGAGACCTATTTTCAACAGTGAATTTCCATAAGCGGATTTCATAAACAATGGTTGATTTTTTTTTCCATTTCTCGTTATTATCTGTATATCTTTATATCACTAGACCTGTCTGCCTATGACCCTCGACGTAAATCTGCTACTGAAATAATACATAGGAGCCGAAGTATCCTGGACACGCTTCACCATCTACGACCTCATTATTATTTAATATCATGTGAAAATGAAGTAAGGTGTTATCCTATTAGTGAGGAAAAAAAAATATCTCCTAAATTTAATACATAGTACAGAACAGAATCATCTTTTTTTTGTGCCATCAAAGTTAGGTCAGATTATGTAGGTAATATATGCCTCGACCTTACTGTGAAAACCGCTAGAACACACGCACTTAGCGGACATATCAGAGAAGAATCTCTCAACGCAGGATGCCGAAGATCAGGAAAAGTGGAGGAGATTAATTAGGAAAGGGGACCCTGGCACTAGGCCGGGAGAACGCTAAAAGGAAAAAAAAAGAATACAGAACATAAACATGTTGTGAATATGTTCTCATAAGCAGAAAATTCATCTCCTCTTGTCATATATTTATTATCATAATCAAAAACAATGAAAATTAATTCATACATTTCGTTTATCATAGATCAAACAAGAACGATTTATGGTACTACTCGGATATATCGCGATGCTCCAATAAAACTTGTATCTATAGTTAATCTTCTAAGATGGCAGATTGTATAATCAATGTGAATAGAAGTAAAAAAAAAACCGGAGATAAGTCAGTAATTCCCAACACAACGCCCCGCCTTATCCACTGCGTATCCCACGAAATCCCTAAATACACTTCACCCCGGTAATGATTCCTTTATTGCGTCCCGCGGTTCGAGCCGGCGTTTTTGATTATATTATCTTTGAGAGAAACATCTTTGTGGCAGTTAAGGCGAAATTTATTACATTGTTTAAGATGTATGGTACCGAAATTTACTTACATTTTTATGAAACGATTTATTTTTATCAGTGTTCTGTGCGATCTCAAACTACCATCTACGACCTTATTGTCACTTAAAATCAGGTGAAATTTAAATATTAGCACATTACGAATAAAAGAATAAGTATAGATGATAGACAAGGTTTTATTTTGATCGTAAAATGTAAATGTCACATAGTATGGGTTCTTTCAGAATTGTCAAGTTTGTAAGCTAATATTAATACAAAGTTAATATAAAAAAACGATAAAATTATTACCGGGTGTACAATCAATCTTTACTACTTTTCCACCACAACGATCTATCTTTCAGTAACTTTACGAACTCTCTTTTCAATGAAAAGTATTATCGAAATGGTATCTCTGCAATACGTTATAAGTGGTCTACACACACTATAGAACTAAAAAGTTTCAAATTGAAAACCACCTACTTCTCACCATTTAAGAAAAGTATAAATACTTTATTTATAATAACACCTGTGGAAATAAATAAATCCAAACCACGAACAACAAGTCGCTATGACTGTTCATAAAGCATTATTTCTTGCAGTAAGGTCTACACCTTCTTACACACTATACCATCCTTGAATCTGCCACTTGTTTACGGCGAAGCAAAATGGAAACTAATTGATTGGCCTGTGGTGGTCGCTCAGAGTAAGCCTGTCGCAAGTATTTTGGTCCTTCTCCACCGAATTTAGTTATCAAAGAGTGCTTGTTCTTTTTGTGTCCATGACTTCTAGGTAATAAATGCCTAGGGGTGCGTCGACCAACCAAGCTGAAGAGGCCGCGTAGAAAGGTGGAATATCAGCTCATGTCGCAATGAAAAGAGGACGATTATCTCTGTTGAGAAGGGGCCGCGAGTAGGTTTTCTTTGTATTGGTTATGGGCTAACACTTTGATTCCGACTCCGATTTCACCCGATATTAAGTGACAATTAGGCCGTAGAGGTGAATACGTAGGCTCTGGTTTGACTGCCGGAAAACAATAATGCTGTAATGGCGGCAGATTGACATAGAAGGTGGTAGTTAATCAGGGGGGTTCGAAAACCCTTATCACTATTAAGCACTTCACTACATCTGTGCCCCGAGAATCGAACCAGAGACCGCGTTACAAAGTAAGCGATTAACCACTGTGCCACGGAGACAGTTAAGCCTCTGTGTGGGTGATGAATGTAATACAATAAAGAAAACAAGCGAAGCGAAATTTAAGATAAATAGATTTTTTTCTCTTAATGAGAAAAATAAAGAATAGTTACAATTTCATAGATTCTACTTAATAAACCCAGTTTGAAGGGTTCTTCATTATCTTACAAACTGTTCAATCTACGTTTTCGAAGTAACCTTAATCAATTTATCCGAAAGGGTAAAAGTGTATTTTTTATCAACGGTTTTAATAAAAATTTGCGAAAAAATATTTATTTCCATTGACATCATTCATTATCATTTCTCGCACATGCAGGATTCATTCCAGACCTTACATTTACTTAATACTAAGATTTAATACTGAAATATAAATCCATCTCAGAAATCAGCGCCTTAGCGATTCGTGCCATAAAAAATTAAGGTAATAAGTGTACAAAAAGGTGACGGGAGCGTTGATAATATCGTGTTATCGGCATAGTATTCGATCTTTTATTTAACAAATGGAATACCACAATCAACACCTATTCTAAAGCAAAAACACGGTTTTTAAGAAAAAATAAAGTCCGTAAAAGACAAATAAAATTACCATAAAATGTTTGAAAATCTACACACACGCAAAAGGAAAAAAAATACTTCAATGTTTAACGTAATGAAATACTTTTTACTTTGAATTACATTTGAGACAAAGGTTAATTTAAAATACGAGCCGACACTGCCGCTATATAAACACATTTCTTTTGTTCTTATGTAAATTTGATTCGGGAAAAATTTACTTTCAAATTTTCAGTGCACAGTTGCGAGTTAATACAATCCGAATTAATGCATTGGCTTAATTTTTGTAAATAATGAAAACTCACTTTGATTAAGTGGCGGTGGGCCTGCTCCATAGATAAAATAAGCAAAGAATGCTTACAGTTTAGAATTAATAATTTCTAAACTTATACATTTGCAGATTTACTTAAATGGATATAAGATAAACAAATTCAATCCTGAATAATATTTTCGTTTGTTTTGTTTCCACAAAAATTATAGTTTCACAGATTTGTTTGTATTCTAAGATTTTTTTTCTCGTGTTTGAATGGTAATTTCAGTGAGGAAAAACAATAAAAAAAATTCAAATTATGATCATGACTTATTTTCTATTAATCTATTGTTATTGATTTTATTAATTAATGTCTCAAAAACATTTTTATGTTTAAAATTTAATTCGTTTATTTGTATTGGAGGTAGCACAGCTTCGCAATGGCTGAACCGTTTATAATTTAGTTTTGTTTTGTTTTTAACGGATGTGTCCATCGAGGTATTTATTATACAAACAATCGGATCAGCCTGATTGATGTTTACTAAATCCTTTCTCTTTTTTATCATAGTTTAAATGTTACCTTTAACTTAATTGGAGATATCTTAATCATCACAATGATGGCTTTAACATTCTTTTCTGTATGAATTGCTCCTGTCTTAACAAAGACTATTTTTTATAAATAATACTGTAACAACTATTAGATATACACGGAAAATCGATGTCACTGAATGTACATTACTATGCAAATTAAAATTTATCTCGCCGGCTATGGCTCAAATTTATGCATAGGGATAGTAATTGTCCTCTGATAACGGCAGTGTACAATCTCATTTTATAAATTAATCTTAGATTAGCGAATACGTGAAAACTTTTATAACACACTTCCTATCATACATCGAACTTAATTTATGAACCCTAAGTTTCGTAGAGAAACAGATCTATATACAAATGACCATAGAAAATTATAATAAAATTATAACTTTTAAGATTTATTATATAACATTCCTTCAAGTAACAACCTCAACAGTTACCCTCTTCCTTTCTTTTCTTATGAAAGCTAGTCTAATATGCAAACGAGCTTTTATCTCTTCTGTCTTAAAGTCATCATCATGTTAAATTGAAGTAAAATGTTAATTTGTTGTAAATAAAAAATAGTTTTTTCCGTGTAATAAAAAAATATCGCCATGATTACATTCATTACAGATGAAATAGTAACATCCGCACTGTCGCTATTTCAACTTCGATAATACAAAGAGTAAATTTTTTTGAGACCTATTGTAAAACGTAAAAGGAGGAAGGAAAATTAAAAAATATTTTCGGGCGTTCAGTTTGCACTAACGACGTCGTAAGCGATTTGTTTCAAGGAATATCAACATTTCGTTTATTTCACAAACAACACTTGCAAGTGAAACTGATCGTTAAATGTTTATAACTTTATGATTGTTTTTTAATTTCCATAAAAAACATTGTTATTGCTTATCTGTTTAGTTAGTGTTTTCAATGTCGGAACTCTTTAGTTATTGGCTGGGACTAACTTATAGATATGAAAAATTACGATTAGTTGTTAGATAAACTTTATAAGTATCATATATTAAAATAAGTTCCTCAGTCATTTAAAAATATGTTTTCTAAAATTGTCAACAACGTAGTTTAGTATAGAAATATCACACTCTGTGGAATTTAAAGCAAACAATGACAAGTTTATATATTTAATGTATAATAAATTTAAGGATGTATGTGAAATTTCTAAATGAATGTCACTAATTATTTTAAATTATTACTTTTTTAATATACAAATAACGTGTAAACACGACAATCGTTGTATAGTGTAGTAATTTTATTTAAATTATAAATTATATTTAAACAAACAAAAAAAATAACCCCAAAACGCACGAAAGTAAACAATGTTCGAGATGTCATCGGTTCTTTTAATCTAAAACTTAGCGCGTATTCTGATGTTGCACAGATAACTAATTAGTTCCACAGTAAACATCATTGCATACACCTTACTAATTAATAGCACCTACAGGCATCCGTGTAATAATCTCACACGGGTAACGCAATTAGTCCATCCAACATTACTGATTGATAGATGAATGAATGTATGCTCTGTATATTTATTCATGCTTAAAATAATGGAAGTTGTGTTGCCATATTTACGTAATTTTACATATTTTTATATCCATAAGTGATTATAATACATGTTTATACAAGTCTAATACGATTTTTATGTATATAACGAAAGTACAATAGAAGTAGTATAATTTTATTTCATTTAATAATGGCAATATGCTTTTAATATCATTAAAGTTTTAAGTTTAATTATCTATGTAGGTGTTACCTACCGGCCGCTGCCACGCGAAAAACTCTCTTCCGGCCTTCTGACAGTAAGCAATCTAAACTATTTATTTTCAAATAATTTTCCCTAAGTACAGATATGACACATTTTTACACCACGAATAATCTCAAAAACATCATAAAACAAAAACTCATGTTCATCTCCGTGACTTCATGTATCTATAAAAATAAATTTTAATTGGTTCAGCGTTTTAGTCACACACAAACGTTAGCACTCATAATAAAAATACTTTTTAGTTACACACACACACGAGTACTCATAATATAATAAAGGTGAACTTTCATTAAGTATTCATTGAATAGCATATGTTCAATAAATTATTCAACTTCGCTCACTTCGCGATGTGTGTAGGTTATGTTTTATGGGTGGAAGACCGCAAAACTCTTGGCTCACAAGTGCTGTTGCTTTTAACCGATCCAATTGAAATACATGCACACAACAATTGATTTAGCTTTAATGCGATTAGTCGCTTACGTTGTTGCGACACGTGCCCTAAGATAATGTTTATGTAACACAACTGTTTGTTAACAGATACACATCAGTGCGTTGTCTTTGATCATGTTTTCACATCCGATGTTATTACTAATGCGTGTTAGATCTGATAGTGACATGTGTTTATTTATAAACAGTTAGCGTGGCCGATTAATTCAGTATTAACGAAGACCATTTCACAAGGTTAATTTAAAACCATAAAATTTATAAGAGGTTGAAATTAATTAGAGAACTACACAAATACGGTACACGTAATTCTAGCACATTATTCGGATGCCACATCTCCAGGGGCATTAAATTCTAAACTAAACGAAAAAATAAGATGTTTCTAAACGCGTTTTTCTCCCAAGAAGCACAGCCTGTAGCCAACGTTCTGAATGATTTGTTGATTCAGTTGATTCTGAATGATTGAATGATGTTTTTGGCGTTTTCTGCTAGTTAAAGTGGGCAAAATTGTCTGTTCTAAAAGGATAGATCATTAGTACTGAAGGGTTTATTTAACGAAACATGACTGGCGGTGTTACGTTTAGAAGTTTTCCTCGGCCGGCCTCATTTCAAAACACAACACGCATCGCTCTCTAATTGGGGCTAGTATGTATTAGGATGGAATTCGTTAGAGAAAACCTTTCAGTTACGTTATTGACTTGTAAATTCAAAATGAAAGATAGCAGACGAGGAAATTGGCGAAGAATAAAATAAATTTTGTTCCTAATACAAAAAATTCCCAACACACGATTTTATACGTACATTTGTAATTTCTAGTGAAATATTTCAAAAATAGTAGGTTAAAGAAAAAGGTATTGAATGTTTCATTTTCATAAATTTGACGTAATTTTATAAATCATGATTTCTTCAACTACTTTTACTACATTTTGCGAATTACTTGTCGCAATGTATATAAGTCGGTCCAAGAGACAATACAGGCAAATGTAATTTATAATACACAATTAAAACGTTTTTTAAAAATAAAATACCATCATGCCGAAATTTATAATTAAGATGACTTTTATTACTATGAACCAGGGAATTTTAAGATTAAAATACATCATTTACTTGTCCATAGGTAATACGGTGATATTTCGAAAGGCATAAGACAAGTAGAATCAACTTAAAAAAAACTGGAAAGTCGTTGTCAGAAGAAATGTTACTTCTGAGTGACTTATAAGTAAAGAAGGCCGTCTATAATAAGTGTATTAGTTGGAGTGATATTGACGTCATAGTAATTTATGTAAGAATATGAAAAAAATGTTTTCGGCAGACCTTTGTCAACATTTAGAACACGAAACGCTATTTAAAATTAGCAACCTTTGTTAGTGATATATGCCGCATTTATTTGTTTAAGAAAAAAAACTTGGATGTTGATATTACGCAAGTATTAGGTAGAAAAGAATTTTTGGTCACAATACGCTTTTAGTGTGCCAATAGAGCGTTATCGTGGTGGTCCATCGGACCGGAACCTAATTACGTCCCACTGCTGACTGCTGACATTGTTGGTTATTTATTCTTTAAACCTCTAAAAGATTTATATCGGTGAAAGAGATGAATTACATTAATAAAAATGTAGAATAGCTAGTTTTCTATCGTAAGCATAACATTTTTTAAAGGCATTTAAATTGCCGGTATTTACAGTTGCTGTCTCTGTAGCGTAGTGGTTTACCGCTTACCTTGTTACGCGGAGAGTGGCGGGTTCGATTTCCAATCCATACAAGTAGTGGGGTTTGAATGGTAGGGTTTGTCAAACCCACATGAATACCTACCATTTTCAATGTCAATCTACTATCATAACAGTATTGCTGTGTTCCCGCATTCACACAAGTGAGAGCCATAAGCATTCTGGGCGAACACGCTCAATCTGATTAAGACGAGGTTATTTGCCTATAACCGATAAAGAAAAAGTCATTAGTTAATGCCTGTAATTATTTATTTAATACGGCATTGACAGGAAGCGACTTTAGATTGTTTTATATATTTGTTACGTTTAAGTTGTTGGCTGCGTGATGGAAGATCGTTTACTTTAGATATTGCAGTTTATTTTTCTGTTATTACACACTTATCACCCAGTTATTAAATCTTTAATCAGTTCCTATCTATTATATTCAGCTAAGTTTAATATCATCGCTTCGTGGAAAAATAAATGAAACTACAATAAAGTAAACTGGTGGCTCACTTTATCCACTTTGCTCATTTTTATCCCTTTTGCCTCAAACAGAAATGTTCTTGAATATTAAATTTCATTTTCTCTTAGCTTTCGCATCAAAAATTTGTTTCATGGAGTGCGGACTAAGTAGCTTCATAATTGCTCTTGAAAATTGTTCGCCTTTTCTTTAATACGTCTTCGGAAAGGATTACGTAAGATCACATCGACTGTTGTTTTTTTATTAATTGCTTTTTTAAGGCTATGTTTCAATGTTCCATTTTCACAAAAGCAAAGTTGTTATAAGAAAGAGTTTTATGAATACAATCTTTAACCCAAAAAAAAAACATGTATGGTAAATTTTTTTGTCAGTATTGGACTAATAATAAACTTCAATTTCATGTGATATTAAGTGACAATGGGGCCATATAAGCTGGCATAAAGACCAAACTGCTGGAACGCAGCAACACTATTAAGGCGACAGTTTGTTATTGAGTGTAGTAACTATATAGTTTTGGAAAACCTTACCACGTATAAAGACCCAGAATCATACAAGCAGTGACTTATCACTTGCCTCAGAACTTGGGACTTTTATGCTACAAATAGAAATGCAAATTTTCCATCAAACGTCGGTTTAACACGTTCCCAGCCACGTGGGACGTATACGCCTCTCGCTGGAATTACCTATGAAAGAGTTTTGACCACGTGTTATCTAAAATAATAACATTAAGCTTAAATATAATTACATACAACTTTAATCCAAATCAAAATTTCGTTAAATTGTTAATTGCCGAATAAACGATTGTCAAATTGTATTCTGTATGCGCCTCACTAGTCCGGGAGGGAAAATATTCGCAAAACGCTGTGGCAGGGAACGTGTTAATGTCATATGCACGTTTATTTTTGCATCGTTTGCTGCTAAATACAAATTTCAAAGTCGTCACACGGGGCTATTATAAACGGCATCAACTAGGGAGCGTATTCAATTTCTAACTTTCCAGAATGTTTATGGTTTGTTCGCGACAGGGGAGTACTTACATTAATTGCACCATCTATTTAAATACCCGCAGTACTGTATTAATTCAGTTACGAAATAATGTTTCTATGTATAATATATACGTACGCTTATTGTAGGTAAATTGAATAAAAAAAAGTGGAGTATGATTGAACAAAAATAGAAAAAAAGTTTCATAATATAAATTTCATATATATATATACACATATATATATAATAAAAGTTTCATAATTCATAATTAAAAATTCTCATAACATTTTTTTACAGTGCACAAAGGTACATTTTGAACATTCTAGAATCCTAAACGACTTCGTTAAAACAAATCATAATTGTGTTATTTGCAGAACATATATTGGTCTTCAGTTTGAAGCGACCTGCATCTTAAAATGTACCAACTTTCCCTAGTTTTTGTTCAACCGTTCGAGTGCGGCGAAACGCTATCGCGCTTCGTCTGTCCTGTTGCCAATGAGGCGACTAAGTACTATGGCGCTGCTGTTTAAAACAGTTGTGTACATGTTTATTGCAGTTTTTATTACTTTAAAATTGTTTCTTCTTTATACCATAATTAAAATAAACTCTCAATAATGTACTAATAACCGAGAATATAATTTAGTTAGTGAAAATAAATATGCATTTCGTTCTACTATTTTAGGATATAAATAAGAAAAATACTTCGCATTCAAACGGTTAATTTATAAGTACGATTGTATTGTTACAAATGTTACCTACTATTTAACTTCTATGAATTTCGCAATGAACAGAGCGTCGGTTACAATCTTCAACGTTACAACCTCGTGTATTGGTAGATCGACCAAATCGTCTCCGGGCGGTGCAAGCAAATCTAACCCTTAACTATGTATCATAGAGATGATCCGTGTTGAAAATGTAGGTTGCAATGTATTCCTATGTTCAGTCACACAGTAAATCACTGCCCACATAATGTATGCTGTCGACAAACCTGACACGGAGACTACTCTATTACTCACGAGGCGCAGAATTTATGGACCGAATAATACAGAGCCTCAAGATATTGGAAACGTGATTGAAATAATAATTCATACAAAACAACACAAACATTGTTACGGTTAACATCGCGGTCTCCGTCAGATTAACATTTCTTAAACTGCTTTTCCCTTAGTCACGTGACAACTGAAAATACTAAAAATGAAGCGGGTGGCCATAGTTTTTAAAGGAAAGGGTTTTTTTTTATCTCGTAAAGTGTAACTGGAAGTTAATTTCTCATGATGTTAAGTGACAAAATGGCCTTAGATGGTAAAGCGTGCTCTCCCAATATAGTCTAGTTTTCATATGGTGCCTGATAGATGTTGAAGGTGGTGACTGATCAGGCGGCTTGGAGGAAACCCTAGCACAATGATCATATTGCTGTAAAAACATCTCACAATGATTCGATAAATAAGCAAACTATAGTACCTAGAAAAGTGTTAGTGGAGATTGAAGTAATTAATTCGTGAGAGAATATCAAAAAAATTAAACGATTAGAGTTGTTTTATTTTTTAATGCATTCAAATGTTTAATAAATAAATCTTATTATTTTATTTCGGAAATATATGAATCGCTTTTCAAAATAAACAATATTAAAATTATAGGAAAATTATTTTTACAATCTTTCTTAGAATTTGACGTACAAAAAATAAGAGCGATTTGTGATTCATCACTTGACACGTAGAAGATGACTTTATTAGTTTTAAATTAACTGGTCACATTTCGGGTTGGACGAAAGGTTTTACAATATAGGCGTAAGACGTATTGCAGTTTCTGTATAATTCACTTTGTAATGATAGGTGAAGATAAACTGTTTCTACATAAGATAATTTCACCTCTAACGACTCACCTTAATGGTGGCTATGTAGGTCGATGATAATTGAACAGTTACTGCGCTGTGTGGGGGTGCTTTGATATTGATCTTTTACGAAACTTTATGTTTGAATTATTGAAGCGGATTGTTAAAGTGTTCATCTAAGCTAATAGATTCTATTTTCGCCTTAATATAGGTCTTCGGTTAAATTTTATAGTTAATCGGGATACTATTAGTAGTAGTAGTACTAGTGAATATAAGACTGTAAACACGACAAGGGGAAGAATACTTTAAATCAAAATACAAGATATATGTTTTTACAGCATATTGTGAATGTAAAATAATTAGAAATTAAAGAAACCCTAAATAGTTTGAACAGAGATTATGAAAGGAAACAAAATCATTTCCGTTTTTCTAATCCAAAATTTGTTTTTTTTTATTGTTATAAATGAACTTTACAGTATTATATTCATTCTTATAGGAAAATTATTAATTAAATTACAAAAATTTCTACCAAAATTACAGTATTAAAATCATCCTTGTTACTTTTCCAACTCTTGTTGAGATATTTTTTAGAATTTTTTTTGGGACTTTGATATTCATATATCAATCATACGAAAACAGTCACAATCCCATAATACAATAAAAATTGAGCATAGACGTACATATATAATAAAAAATAGGAGAAAAGAAATAACCCGTGGATATAAGGACCTTTTTCTTATCGCCATTACTATAATATCTATGTAACTATTTATTTCTAGTTATTTTTTTTTTTCAAAATGTAATTGATACGTGTATTTTTTTACTTTATTGACGCCTTTGCAAAGTGCTTATGAATAACTCAATGTACAATAATCTTAAGCATTAGTTTTGATCGATCAGTATAAACCAGTTTAATTGCTTTTGACTAAATAAATTACAGCGTGATCTTTGAAAAAATAGCAGAAATATTTTTTTTTTTCATACAGGTCACATTGCACTTATAATACATTTGTAAATTTTTGATAATTATATATAATTCAACATTCCATTATAGCATCTTGTAGCATAGTTCGCTAATGAAGATAATTAAGATTTTAGGTTTGCTATATTATACGAAACGTAAACATGATATTATCTTCAGAAACATTCTGAGAAAATTATTATGAATACGTACAATAGGTACATAGTGATTTTTTCATTTCGATTATTTTTTTTTTATTATAAAAGTAACAACGGTAAAATGTCGTTTTGTATTAAAATGTGACTTACTAAGTTTTAATTTTGAAACGACGACATGGAAAACGTTGAAGCAAAATGGAGAGCTAAGTGTACTTATTAATTTATGTTAGTCTTTGGGCGCTGTAAAGTTAAAAGCTGTATAATGAAATCCGGTGAAATTTCGAAACATCATTCGTTTGCTTACCGATAAAGTAAACAAAGCAAAAGCACCCCCGCTGCTGTAACAACTTAGTTAACAGGGTTAACAATGGGCTCTAATTTGTTAGGCGGTTACCCACAGACCTACATTACGTGACCAGTAATAGTGGTCTCTATTTAGGCTGACTTAAGTATATATAAAAAATCCATTATAGATATCATCGTAACAAGTCTTAAATTTTTATCCATTTACCCTTTCATAAAAGTTTTAGAATTATTTAAAAATTGTATCATTGTTTTTGTTCACTCTTTGTTTTTTATTTGTTTATTTTATATCACTGTTAATACTTTAATAATTTAATTTATTTTTTGTTATTATTTAAATTCCGGAATGAAATTATATTTGCTATCACTGTAACAAGTCGTATTGTCAATGAAAAACCTCGAACAAACACTCAAAAAAAAATGCTGAATCATCTTAGCTCTTAGCTACAAATATTAGAATAATTCACGCAATGAAACTACTGATTTTAAACTAAATAAGGAGAAAGTTTAAAGGAACATATAATAATAAGGAACGAGAATACTAGAAAAAAAAATAACATGGTATAAATAGCAATATAGAGAAAGCACAATTATACACACACGTGTGAAAGTGATATAATATTGTAATCAATGTAAACAACATGATATGTTTATAATTGGACACCGGGGATTAGTGAATGTCTCGTGTAGGATGAAGATGCATTGCAGTGGATCGACAGGTGGCCATTATAGCAACATGATTGATGCTACGGACGTCGTCTTACCTCTGGCGTACGTGCAAAGATTCGACATAGAGAGGTGATATTACGAAAAGGGTACATACTATTAAAACAATACCAATCCCTGATTACTTCGTAATTAAAATTCTGTATGCACCCGTCAATGCAATGCTGAAAGTGCTTTTCAATGTTGTGACTAAGTAGTTGACTTCAGTTTTAGGGCAGTAAATGTATCTCTAAAGTTAATCATTTAGTCACAAGATAAAATATTTTTTCTATCTTCTTTCATTTTTTTTTTGAATTACCTTAGACATGATTCAATCATAAATAATAAGTAACTAAGATTAGGAATATTATATTAAGAAACTATCATAATATTGTGTGTACTGTTTGTGTTTGATGCAGGAATAATCTATGAGGATAGATGTAAGCTGAACATTAGTACCGATTATGGATTACCTAATCAAGACAAAGGACATTGCTTGCGTGAATTTCCCACGTAAGATAATTATTTGTTACATAAATTACAAATTACCTCAATTATAGGTCCAACAATGGAGGAAGAACGACTTATGTGCTTTTGTGCAGATTTTTTTGACGGATAAAAATTCGATGCAGTTTTGAGGTGATATTTATTGTAAACTGTAATAAATAATAATTAATGATAATAACGTAAGATTTTCATAACATATACACATCCTTAAGTGCAAGTTGTTAAATATGCATATCATCAGTGTAGTAAAACTAATATTATAAATATCAATAATTGATAGTAAATCTTCTCAAGAGTAGCTAACTGTTTAACATCAGATATATCTTTTGCTCGTCTCATGGTTCAAAATATAGATTACAAAAGTGGGACCGTCCCTCCGTCTACAAAGTTTTCACATTTGAATCATTGAACCTTTAGTAGTTATAAACTTTAGTAAAAAGATAGAGTGTATCGTATAGCTAGATCCAAATCTGGGAGAAAGATTTAAGATGCTTTTACATACAAAAATTTAACTAGAAGGGGATACAATAGTCGATGAAACCTAATAATCGTAAATTCATGTTCATGTCATGGATAGTATAATTATTACACATGCCATTTTAATAGGCAGGTGCTGCATAAACAGCGAACTGTAAACCCATTAATCATAAAAGTTTTTCAAATAAATCCTTCATAGATTATCTTTCGCCTAAGGTAAAAAGTGAATATGCTGGGCTTTCACCGTGTAAAATCCCTCCCTGTTCTTATCTAAGCACTTAGTAAATGCTACGGGAACGAACACCCATGCATCTTTCGTAATCCTGATACAGATTGTCAGCTAACCGTCTTTTCTCTTTACTAAGTTTTGTTTTATCCATAAAAATTATACTTAACGCCAGTTTAGTACCAAAGTGTTTTTTCTATTTGTGATGCCCAATATTTTACTTGATTAAAAATTTGCTACCTATTTCATAATTTTATATTAATTAAATTGTTTGATAACATAAGAAAAAACTTAAATAAGTTATAAAATATTTGACAGGTCTAAAGTTGGTTTTAAAAGTGGACCAATTCGACTGTCAAATCTTATAAATTACATCCACATGATCAGTGTGACGATGGAAAGGGATATTAACAAGATTAAAATAATTTTAATGCTTATTTTTTCAGTAATTTGTTATTGTTTTTGAAAAGACCGTTTCTTCACTTATAATTGTGCAAATAAATACATCGAATCAGCGAACTGAGAGAATTTTTGCCGTGAAATAAATCGCCTCAAACTTTACCCTTGAATCCTGGGAATTGAATTCTGAAATGATCTTCAAAATAAAAAAAAACGCACTGAAATTTTTCCTGTAATTAGGATTGTTATCGAGTGCTAGACTGCGTAGGCAAATGTTTTTGATCCCTTCGTACCCGGTAATAAATACCTTTAGTTCAAACAAAAATACTATATGTGCCAGGAATAATTAATATTGGTAACAAGGCATTTTTGAATTTTGAACTATAAAGAAAAAAATATTTATTTTTACTTTTAAGTACTTTCATCTAAGAAATATGGAAAAAATAATCCTAGTCTAATTTTTGAACTTATAATTAATAGTCAAAAATTTTTTTAAACGTTGCAAATTTGAAACTTTAGTTACTAATTTAAGTTTTAAAATTTCATGAGGCCATGATGTGGAATCGCCTAATGTAAATCTATTCATTCATGTGCAGATAACGGACTAGATTTTAATCGTTTGCATTAATTTTTATAGAATCATTTATGTAATTAAATTAATTTCTAAATGTAGAGACCAATAATACGTTGTCTTTACTAACTTTTACATTAAAATGCCTCTGCATTATATTACATCGATTATAACATGCATATTAGTAAAAAAATATATATATATTCATTTTCCATTCATTATTTAACAGGTTGTGGTATTTTCTTAAACTTTTATCATATTTAAACATAAAATATAAACTTATACAGAGATCAAAGTACGATTAAGTATTGATTAGAAATAATTTGATTCTATTCTCGCACAATAATATTTGATCAACAACGGATGATTTGTGTATTTGTAGGTTACTGTCTAATTTTTTAGTAAAAGTAACTTACATAATACTGGCTTGTGATATTTCCAAGAATCTTATTCTACCCATGGTTTTAATATACATTTGTAACTCATTAGCTTTGGACGTGTAATATCCAATATTATTAGTTTTATCTATTTATCTATATTATACAGTACATAGACTTAATAACTTAGTAAAGAAAATTAATGTTTATATACTCCACTTTGAATGAGTACTAAGGTGGAGCTAGTTTGTGAACGTAAGTAATATTTGATATTTTATCCTACTAGTAATGTTACTGCCTAAAAAAGGTTAACTTTAGCTTTCGAAAATTTTTATTTAAACTGTTGAATGCGATACATAATACTGGTTTATAATTATTAGAATGAATTCATGTCTTTTTAATGCCGGCATATCGAGATCCTAATGTAGCAATATTTTTCTCAAATACAAATTAACGCACTAACAAGTGATCTCTATTTCACATTATTCAAGCTAGCCTTAAATCATTACGCCTCGAAGGCAGTCGGATACTTATTTTATAATGCATTGATTCAGGCGTTACTTTGCAGAACACCATGATTCAATTAACAAAAAAAACAATTTTGCTAATTTTCGCTTTGTTCCATCGTAAATACTAAAATACAACCTTAACGGGTTTGATAGGCCGACGTGGACGTCACTGCTGTCGAGCCCATAACGTCTCCTGGGAATGCCACGTGTAACGGCGAAACGCATCGAAATCCTATTTCATTCGTAGTATTTGCGATTAAACAGATCGGAAATTAGCAAAATTAAATTTCGTTTCATTCACTGAACATCATTTGAGAACGAGGTATAGTGTTGAATATCATTTTAGATATAAGAACAAACCCAGACGTTGATGTTGCCCAAAGGATCTACATTGCCACAGTATAGCAGTACGCAAAGTGCAGGCTACAACGAACCCGGACTGATAGTGCTATTAATGTGAACGCCACACATTCGTCGAACGTTACGCAAATGGAACTCTCAGGTACAATGGAAGAACGTATTGATCTATGCCGTTCTATTTCCAGTACTCCTAATAATTTTTTTTTTACAGTTATACTGCTCTGTGGTTGTTTATTGAACGTTGACTGCAGGCTAAAACCTACACTCTTAAATTATAAGTTACAACTACATATGAAATACGAGCAAATATATCAGATAGTTTGCTATATAAATTATAAATATTTACATCTTACTTCCGTACGTATACTCGCTACGCTTACATTTTAATTTAGATATTGCTTGTGTACTTCTCTAACCATTTATAATTTTAACTTATTTATATGTAACATCGTATGCTATTTGAATATAAAATCCAAGTATAATCTAATCAAACTCAAAACTACAACAAAAGGTACATACGCTGTGGCTGTATTAATAACCACAGTACATTTAATTTACTGGAACTTTTGAAAGTTTGGAATATTGTGGTGGGGACATGACGTCACGTAGCTGTTTCGTTGATCAACTGAAGATTGTGTGCGTCCTACTAGCCAATACCTTAGTGAGGTTTGATTTTTTTTTAATAATTTGTTGTTTATAAATGTACCAAAAGTACTAAAGATAGGGAATTAAATTTCGCAAAATCAATCTTATCATCCAATAATTATTGCCTTATCTTCAGGAATAAAAACTTTTTCCACTCTTTTTGTTATTTTTAACTGTTGACCTCTTTGGCGTAGTAGTATACCGCATGCTTTGTAAAGTGGAGATCCTGGGTTCAATTCTCGGGCCGCATGAGTAGTGGAGTCTGGATGACTAGTGAGATTTCGAATCCGGACGGACTAACTAGTTCAGCATTAATCTATCGCAATAGCAGTGTTGCTGTGTTCCGATAACCATAGATGCGAGAGCAAGATATGTCTGGGAGGGCACGCTTTAACATCGATAGCGTCACCATCCCTTAACATCTGGTGATATCGAAGCAAAATGTTAAAACTTAACCGATAAAAAAAAATTTCGAAATCTCAAGCATAAAATAGAAAATTAAATGAATGCCCATTTTCAGATAATAAAAAAAATAATAATTTTATCAGTTTTCCTCTCCATCTTAGCTTTATTATCTTTCCGCTATACACTCCGCTCACTCGTATATCCTCGGGCGAAGCTCGAGCCGCGTGCGAGTAACGGCTCGAGTTCGGACGGCTGGTTCTCATTGCAATTAATTTTATGATCCAAGTCCGATGCTAATTCTGAACCGTCTTCTCCTTCATACGTGACAGGTTCGCTACGTTTAATGCTCACATTTTACAGAATACCCATTCGATACCACTTTTAGATGTTGTGAAAGGGAAAAAAAAACATTTTTATTCGAAAATATTACGCCTGACCCCTCATATGATTTTAGTATCAATAAGACATAACATAGAAAGGTGCCGGGTTCGATTCCAAGGTCACAGGAGTTGAGGAAGGTGGACGGTGGTTGGGTATTTTCAAATATAACTACAACTAAACGTCAATCTGCCGTCATAATAGCATTTCTTTGTTCCGGCAGGCATATATCTAGGAGCCAGAGGTTTCTACGTGAATACGCTTTACCATCTACGGCTTCATTGTCACTTAACATTAGGTGAAATAGAGGTCAAGCGTTAGCCCATAAATAATAAAAAAGCGTGCTCGCCCAGAATACCCCTGCTCACATGTATGACTGCGAGTATGATACTAGGGCGCGAAATTTATAACATCATAGTTTTTTATTTATAGGAAAGGTGGATAAGTCAGAAACTAGCTCACTTGGTGGATCACCAACGTCTATACCGCCGCGAGCTACCGTCAGTGGTATTTATATTTATTTAATAAAATTACGTAAAAGTTCATTAAATAGCAAACTATTCAATGTATGAAATTTTGTCCATTTCGGTGATAAATTTACCGAACTAATGTTTAATTTACAATACTCTGCATAGGAAGTCTCGTCCGACTAATGCGATTTGTGGTTAGAATGTGTAAGCTGAACATGACTCAACGGGTGTCCTGTCAATGCATCGACCCAATTTCGCATGAGTTGAAATCAAATAATGTTTTGGTACATCTAAAACAGCCCTCTTACATTAATTTGCAATTTAAGATAACTTCATTCGCATTTTTTTCATTCTTTACTTCGTTTAGGAAAATAAAAATGTAATTTGTTATTATCACAATGCTATGTAAGAATATTAGATCATTGTATTTAGTATAAGAAGCAATCACCGAGGTGCCTATTACCAAAGGCGTGCAAGCAGGTCAAGCCCGACCAATTATATATGCATCTACCAATTATATCATTTCTTTTTGGTCGTATTTAATCTATACGAAAAATGAAAAATGATAATCTATATTACTATGAATAACACAAAATATTCGCAATAGTTTTTTTTTTTGTTCGAACGGTGGCTCTATCTAGTGACATTATAAGATTGTTTTTATTAACTAAGGACTAACACTTGACCTACATTTTAACTAATGTTATGACAATGTCATCGACGTCATAAGTGACAGGTCTCTACGGTTAATACTAAATTTACCGACACACTTTTATGATTTTCTTTTCGACTCAGTAGTAGTTTTGTGCATTATTATATTCTTATATTTCTCTGTTTTGCAATAAAATGTATAGTGTATGTATAGAACAATGTTGCCAGAGCCTGTTGGCTTCTTAAACCTCTACCACAACTCATGTAATACGAGAATCGAACCCAGGACTTCAGTGTTACAAGGTAAGCGGTAAACCACTGCTTCACGCGGGTAGTCTAATCCATTACTCGGAAAAAATTCTATAACTATATGAATATTTTTTTAATTGTTACTGATTTATTGTTACTGACGAGGGCTTACTAAGGTTTAAGCCGTAAGTACCTAAGTCGATGATCATTTGCAACAAAATTCAATCCTCTCTGCATTGGGTACTACGTGTACGCGGACTGCGTTTATCTTCACTCTTATTCACTTATCGACGTGCATTTCATATAGGGTTTATGTACTCTTTTAATCTCGTTAACAAAATCACGAGCGTTACTTAATGGAATTTGCAGTTGACTTATTCCCAAACAGTCAGCACCCGGATTGGCAACAATCTAACACAATTTGCGGTTAGGTGCCGTAAGCGAAATTTGATTGAACGTCGACACGCTGACGACGCCTTCGGCATGAGTGAGCAAAGGTCAACTCCTAGTAAGACAATTACATGACTCAATTGTTTAACGTTCGATTGGATTATTACAATGCGTAATAATTAATACGTAAATTTGGAATTGTAATACATATTCACATTTATTAATTCAAACATCGGACTCACAACCTTTCATTGTTGCAATATCGCGACACCAATAAAAACCAATCCAATAAAGAAATAGAGATAAGAATGTGAGTAGAAATTTAAAGTATTTTAACCGATGAATAACATTTTAGTACAGTTTTAAATCTAGCATGATCCTGTTTAATGCAACAAAATGCAAGTTATAACACTTTAAGAATATCTGTTAAGAAAACAGATCAAGATTTACTTTTATTCATTTATTTGTTATAACATCCAAGCTGTTCCTTTATAGCAAAATTCACTAATGAATGAAAATAATTATAACTAACACAGCACTAAAGCAGCTACATAATACTAAGGAAATAGTTTGCCATGTCGACGCGGGCAACATAGATAAATATTCTTAGCGTTTGTACAATTCACGATTACTTCATTTTGGATTTCATCACAACAACCATTAAAAGCTTGTGCGAATTGAAAAGTAAAGAAGTAGATAACTTAGTCTTTAAACGGTGAATCCGAAGTGGATGTGAACTTGAGCGTTCGGAATGAAATTTCCGTTTGCATACAATTACTCAAGTTCCATAGGGTTCTACAACTTAACGTTGTTGCGGTACATTTGAATACTTTTATTCTTAAGTCCCGTGAACTAGTTTAAATTCGAATTCGGTTTCCGCGTATTGTTGTGTTTGTAAAGACTTTCCTATGTAAATTTTGGTACACGTCATTTTGGGTTCATATTACAATTATTTATGTTGGTTCTATAAAAATGGTATATGTAAACTTCATTGTAGATAGTACCCCAGGTATTATTCTTAACGATTTAACTTAAATTTTCAATCATAATGTTATTTTTTGAAACAAATATTTAAAATTTTAATCTTATACGTTTAATTATAAATTTAAACGTGTGGGATATTTTAGTAGGGTAATAGTTATATAAAATTATATGAACACGGAAAAATACTGGTAATTTTAAATCATAGTCAATATCGTTAAGTGTTAACGATTCTAAAACATTTATATAATGTCTGTTGAATATCTAATGAACTATTTGTGCAACGCTACAATGACTCATTGTTAGTTTGTCATCACTGAGAATTTAATAGAACATAATAAATTTATAACTTTTACGGTGGAGCGAAATGTTACAACAAAAATAAAGCTTTAATTTCGGATATAATTCCTCGGCTCGGACGATAGCGGCCAATTAAAACTTTCCAACAGAAATGAGAGCCGTTCGGGGAAGTTGCAAATCTTGATGTTCCGTAACTTTATTTCACCTTTTGTTTGTCCGTTCCGATTTTGCCAATGTGACAAACGGAGATTAGAGAAATTTATAGATGTTTCATGCTCCATGATCGGGAACGTAATATTATTATTTTTTTTTTCTAAATTACGATTACATTTTCCAGTTGCCTAACCATCATTATTATGTACATGTATTAGGGATTTATTTTACGGTTTAAGAAATTATTTACGTCATTATGATTAATTATTTCACGTATAATCTTATGATCTCGACACGTATTTTCTATAAAAATCATTATTTTATACCATTGTCGATTAAATCGATGCACGGAGGAAAAGTTTAGTGAAACTGATTTACTATTTTATCGATTAGGTGGTGATTATGGCTTTAATGATAAAAATAACTGTATGTAAAGAAATAATATATACATTCAATGTATGAGTTGAACAATTATTAATTACTGTTATGTAACAGACAACGTATGTCAATTTAATATTTTATGAATATTGTACAGTTCATGATTTTTAACGACCAATCGGTATTTCTCTTTTCCGAACTTTGGTTAAAAAGTTTTACTAATTTTTAAAATACCGTCTCCGCGGATCTTCACAATTTAATAAATAAAAAACAAAACTAGATAACAGCAATACATAATAAATGGCTAAATGCGAATCGGATTCGCATTGCCACGGGTTCATTACCGTAGACGCCAATGAAATCACGCGTATGGAATGATAACAATGATTAATTTATTATCATTAATCGATTTATTTGATGTAGTAGCAAAAAAAAACTCAATCTGTGAAAATTTTAATTGTCTACCTGTTATGGGATCATGAGATGGACGCTGCTAGCATACGGAAAGACATACATACATACAGACGCATGGCGAAGGCTCAGTAATAGTATTTCATTTGTCACCTTTGGGTACGAAACCGTAAAAAGTCGAATAGCACCTACATTTATTTGCCGGTCAGTAAAATAGAATCACGTACAGCGGGCAAATTAATAACACATTAGTTCAGTTAAAGTTTAATAAACCGAAGTTAAGCTCAACTTAAGCGACATAATACGTATCCGCGTGTACATTGGCTTCACTACAGCGGTTAAAATCACATTTGTCCAGTGCAAAGATCCTTATCAACGGCTGATAGCGATTCAAGTGGACATTGTTGTGCTAATTACACTGCTTCATGACTATATTATAGCTTTGTTCGATAGGGTTATATGATTGTGTGTGTCATAATTAAATTAACACATGTATTAATTCCTTATATGCAAATGTAACGAATTAATGCATGCCATAATCTATGTTTTTTTTTTTTTATATAAATTGAAAAAAAAGTACAATATTTATCGTGCAATGTATTTCTTAATTGGTAACAAGTAGTAAACTAAATTTTAATCGTATTTAAGTAAACTATTTATGTGTTTGGCTGAAGCGGTATACGGGTTCTAAGCACAAAAGTAACATCTATTGAGCAATTCTATTTTTTTTATCGGTTAACACTTGGCTTCGACTTCACCTGGTGTGAAAATGATGCAGTACATAGTAAAGCGTGTTCACCCAGAATATATCTGGCTCTCACATTTATGTCTCTCGGAACACAGCGATGCTGTTATAGCGGCAGATCGACACTGAGGGTGGTCTAGCCAGACGTGTTCGAAAAACCCTATCACGATCCAGACTCCACTACTCCTTTAGCCTGAGAAGCGAACCCGGGATCTCCGCGTTACAAGGCAAGCGCAAACCATTGCGCCACGGGACAGTCAAAATCCTAGAAGATAGACAAAAGCAGATGCTTTTTGGTAAATTTCTCCGCTCATATTATTTTTACGTTTACACATAACATGATAAAAACTTATACTTTCCTACAAAATGTAGGTAAATCTTTTTTTCTTTCTTTCAATATTAAGTTACATCACAAATTGCACGCACTGACCTCATTCTGTCCGTAGTCAACGCATTTGTTTGCAGGGTAACTGGTATATAAGCAATTATCGGACATGGTTCAGTTTGCGGAAAATGTTCCAAGATAACGTTTCTAGACTTCAAGTTTCAATTAGCCACAGTCGGTGTGCCATCGCGTCTAACCGTGAAATGTCGGGGATTGCTTCAATAATTACACGAAGCAAACCTTCCAGTAAATTGAACTAAGGCTCTGTGATTTTACTCCATGCAAAACATCTGCACACATTTACAGTGTCGTTTGAATGGATTCCATTAGAATCGTTTAATGAATTTTAAGCGCTTACATCCTAACGAGCTTATGTTAAAATGTGTAGTTTTATTGTTTGTAAATAATGTAATCTCTTAATATACTTTGTACGGTTCAAAATATATTACGATAAAAGTTTGTGTTGTAAATATTTGATGAAACAAAATGTATTACGAATTATATAACAGTTATTAATAGTTATTATTCTATCTATGCCGTGTGCAAAAAACATTTATAGTGAGGTTGTCAGTTACATTTTAATGCTGGCGATACTTGGTTAGACACAGAAGCGTATGAGTGTAGTCTTAAGAAGGCCATTAAAACTGTAGAAGTCAGCGCCACAAAGGGAAGCCACTCGGAGACCACTTGCTCTCGTTCTTTCCATTATTTTAGATTCGTTTGATCCCGCGTCATCTGCGTGCGACGCGTGAACTTTAAATTAAGAGACGAATAAAATAATTAGTGACGTTTAATTTATTGTAATGGTACACTTATAAATTTTAGTTAGTATCATTATAACTGATTAAATATAATCAATTTTAATTACAACCTCGATCTCTATTTCACTGTACCTTTATCAAACGACTTGAAAAATATAACTTAACTGTCTTTTACGTGTACGTTAATACACATAAATGTATTTCGGCATAAACGAACAATGTGAGAATAACGTAAATTTAACAATTTGATTTAATAAATTTCAGTAATTGAGAGTAACTTGCAATACAAAGTGTTATCCAATAACAATTTTCACTTCCGTACCGAGTTGAAAATGGTAAAAAAAAAAGTTGCAAATATATATTTTTATATCGAAAACATTGTTAAATTCAACATCAGTAGCGATACTGATTCCAATTATTGAATGTCGTTTACTAGTGCACTCCACTCGTTTCGTATTTTCTCGCGCTTTCAACACAGAACAGGAAATTAATTAAAACACGGATCTGAAATTGAAATCTTGATTTCATGGAAGAGTCGGATTATTGTTTTACATTTTCTACACTTCGTTGTTAAAGTAAATGAATAAATACTGAAATCGGCGTGCGCGGTCACTATGATCCTGAATAGATAGCTACAGAACGAATTAAAATTGTTTATTTACTAATAGAAGTATATCATGCGGTATCGCTTCGTGGAAAATGGAATATTATTAAAGCACATATGAGTATTCGATTGTTTTCGAATATCATTGTTTGTGAAATTAGAACACAGTTAAATGATTATTTCTAATCTGTACTTTAAAGAGAAAATTTGATCTATTAAACATTTGTAGCAGAATATCGCTTAAAAAAATAGGGTATCGGTACTATTTCAAAATACATTCCCCTAGGTTTATTAGTGATCAGTGAGTTATAACGTCCATTTATACTAAAACAGTTTTTTTTTCCTTATTCCAAAAATTAATCCGACCAAATTCCGCCGAAACATGCAAATTACTATTATTATACCTAAAATTTTCGAACGATTGCGTTCGAACACCAACCACAAACTGATAACAGAACATTGATGCAGAATACCATTTAAAAAAATATGGTACCGGTATCATTTCAAAGTATATTCCTCTAGGTTTATAAAAGTGGTTAGGTTAGTTATAGTATCCATTAAGACTAAAACAGTTATTTTTTTCTCATTCCGAACATGAGCTCGACAAAATTTCGCCGAAACTTGCGAATTACTATTAGTATACCTAAAATTTTCGAACAATTGCGTTTGAACGCCAATCACAATCTGATTACAGAACGTTGATGGAGCTATTCAAAGCAAAATATGCACAATATTAATGAAACAACAATGCACTCATGTTTGGCACATGGTACTGAGGCAGCCATTTCTGAATCGTCCAAATTGTTGCATTCGCCTTTATCTAAAATTGTATTGCATGAAGCCTCTGTAGTGAAAGCAAGATACGGTCTTATCTGATCCAGTTATCCGGGCTGCGGGTTCAATTGAGCTTGTTGGTATTTCAGAAGAATGGGAAGTCTTGCCTGAACATTTAGTAGATAGCGAAGTTAATTTGATAAAAGAACTACACTGTTATGATACATTTCGCTTTATTTACGAATAAGTCATTCTGAATAACTTTTATAGTCAATTTCACCAAGGATTTATTTTAGAGTTAAATTGTACTAGTTTTTGTGTAATGCTTAGAATAATGAAAATTTAATTTTGATTTCGTGTTTTACTGACTCTTATACTTTATTCTTAGTATTCTCATTAAAAATATTACAACAAAAACTGATTTTAGTAATATTTTTAAAGCTCTTTTTGTTATTACAACGTTTACATTTTGTTGTCAGTATTGGGCTAAAACTTATCTTGAATTTCACATGATATTTAGTAACAATAAGAAAGCTGTTATGACGATAGGTGAACATCGAATAATAGCTAGCTAGGCAGCTTCAAAAAACCCTAACAGCAGACTCCATTACACACATGAACCGGGAATAGAATCCCAATCCTCCGCGTTTTAAGCCAAGCGGTAAACAACTGTCCCATGAAGGCAGTGAAAATAAATAAATTAGATTCAGTTTTTGCTTAGAAAACTATCCTCTGATGATGTTAAGAGCTATCAGTCTTATCCGCCTCTTAAAAGTTAACATAGCATCGGAAAATATTGCATAAAATTACATTTGATGTATGAGCAAACTTTTTATATAATAATACTGCTTTAAATCGATCTGAAAGTATCTTTCAAGTTAAAAAAATGTAATGTAAATGTAATGCGTATCAAATCTTTCTCTAGAATACAATTCACCAACACTAATTAGTCACACGTTAAGAACTACCGTCAGTACTCGTATAATTGTGTTACATTGCAAGCTGTTATCCAATAGCGTATTTTCCCTTTAAAATTTGAACTTTAATAAATTATATGCAACCGGTGCGGTTGTAAGATTTATTTCGGCAATAAGCGTCACGCTGAACTACGTCATTATCGGCTTCACTCCACTGCAAGCGAGATTGTTTCTGGTCCAAGCGGTAACTGTACTACGTTATTCTTGTCATTTATTTTAAGTGTTCGAAATTTTATAGGGGGGCGATGTCAAAGTCGTAGGTATTATGACGGACGGCTGCGCGCAATTTATTATAACGTAATAATATCGTAGTTCAAAAATGTGTATATCGAAATTAAATGAATATTCAATATAATTTAATTTCAATTCAACATATTTCATTATTTGAGCAATGCTGCGTTTGAAATAAACATGATAGCATTCAGTGTATTTCAATTACTGGCGCAAAACCAACACGGAGTTTGGTCTCTGTATAGTATAATGATGGGCCAATAAGTAGTATTTTTTAAAGGAAGAGTAGGCAAAGGAGCTAGCGGTTCATCTAATGGAAAGTGATCACCGTATCAACTGCGTTGGTCACCTTAAAATCTAAACATTCAAGAGAAATATGAAGGTAAATAAAAATGAGAGTGCTGGCATTTAAGAGTACTGGATATGATTAAAGTTACTACTACTAATGCAAACATCACTACAGATTAGTTTACACCAATAAGCTTACAAACAAGCTTACGGCCCGCCTCCAGATGAAAGGTTACCGTAAAGCCATCACAAGCGGATTACTGATTCCATAACATATCGGATATAAATTTATATTAGTTTAACTTTTGCATATACTAAAGAATATATATATATATATATGATATTAGATAACTCCGAGATATTATTCCACCGTACGATGTCAAACGATTGACAAGGACGCGATGTAACTTTGGTACGTTGTGAACACACTTCAGACGTTGGTAAAATGTGCTCACCACCCTGCCGTACATTTAATTGGACAGCTGCGAACGCTGCAATTAAAGCGAGCACGCACATTTGCTTCGTTCAAACACTGACGTTCACTGAAATTACGATAGAAAAAACATTGAGTATAGAGCGTGATACATATCAGTTGTTTTAATATTCAGAGGGAATAAAGAATTGCAATTGTATTCGACGGCAAAGTTAAAAGTCGTTTAATCAAATTAGATCACCCAGTAGCGCTTTTTGAAGTCGATCATTTTTTTATCGTAAAAATCATGTTCATGACTTTCGATCGATTCCATTTTGTATTATATACAATAGAAAGTATCATCTTATTTGGCTGTAAAAAACTAATTCCAATTAATGAAGATCACGAAATTAGAAACAGCTTAAATACGAGTAGTACGTGAGGACAAATATGTATATAATGTTGAAATTAGCAAATTGCTATATAAATCGAATAGTTATATGAGACATATGTAGGTAATAGATATAGATTTATATATAAGAGTATATTATATTAAGATGTTGTTTGTGTATGAAACGGTAAATGAAAATTAAAAAAATTTTTTTTAAA
>DWQX01000665.1:0-38107 GCA_018245475.1 Pharmacophagus antenor
AACTAAAACTTGTTATAAATATAAAAATGATTATTTAAATATAATTATTTAATAAAAACTATTTTAATAATTACTGTTTTATAGCTCTAGCATTGGCGATAAATCAAAGCGGAAATTAGAATGTAACTTTTGTTTTATTGATTGGGAGCTAATAGTAGGAATTGAATAAACCTAAAGACTAATCGGAACCAATTTTCTGTTTGTTCCCCATGCAAACACTGCTTCTCATGTAACTTTGTGCTTTTATTTAGCCAATTCAAGTCGCAAGTCTTCTTGATACCTGAAGATATGTTATTATCCAATCGTTAATGAATCATATCGTTTTTTAAATTTAATAATTGAAGGACTCATAAATGTTAGCAATTTGCGAAATTTTCTCAGCACCGTTTTTATAATCACTCTGAAGACGGCAAATTGACCATAGATTATTTATATTTTTCTTATATACAATAATGATTCGCTCTACTCTAAAATGCTTATAATAAATTATTACTACGATATATTATTTTATATAGCTGAAGGTCTTCTCTCGCTGCATCAAGACGCGGTTTCCATTTTATGACCTTCCTCGCCTAAGTCTGTCTTAACGTACTTCAGTTTATTAATAATATAATTATTTCAAGTGCGGTTATCATCACAATTGCTAAACCAATATTCATGTTACCATTTCGCTTCACCAAAAACGTTTGAAGATACGTACGTGTGTTTTCTTGATTTCTTACGTACTATTTATACATTCTTCCTTGTATTATATATTTGTTATGATAAATAAGATCATCATTTTAATTTTCAAGGATTTTACTTAGATGTAAATATGTTGTAAGTAGTATTTCCGCAAACGCACGCTCAGCACACTCGTGTAATTTTATTGTTAGCAGAGACGAGACATAGAAAGTAAACACGTAATTGTTTTAACGTGTAACGTACAGGCCAATTATAAAACTAAATAGGAATTACTAAGAAAGGAACAATTCCACCCAAATTATTTCAAATATTATCAATTTAATAAATAAAATGTGACTTATATTACTCTTCATTTCAAATTAAAACTTAAAGTTTTTGGGTGATAATTCAAATGTTAAATCAGCATTTCTTTTAATACAATTTCAACGCCTAATAATTTTTTTGAGGCTTTTATGGTCCAAAGGTTTTAAGAACAGCTTGCTGATGTATGATCGCTTGTTTGAATATATCTCTAAAATATTGTCATGGACGATAATTTTACATTAGCAAAAAGTTTAGTTGGCATTGTTAATGAATATTTTAAGGCCATTATAAATTATTTTTTTAATCTGTTTAATTTTTTTCCACTATAATAATAACCGTCTTTAATAAAACTATACAAACCGAACTTCCATTTTTAGGTTATGATATACATCAACCCGACATTTTAATTGCTTTGATACTTGTAATTGATAATTGTATTGACTGCATAGCCACGCGCACATTTCAAGATTTTATGGATAATTGCGATTTTAATATATTATAAAAGTGATATTTCTTAATCATACATAGAAAAATATCGGTTTCGAGTTTTATTTTGTATAACATATAAAAAAAATTGTAAAATTGAATACGATATTGATAAGTGCTAGCTTATTGGGTTCTCGCCGGAGGTCATTTAACTATGGGCTTCCTACTTAGGCAATATTTAGCACCGTTAAAGGAAGTCACGGGATGCCTTGCGCTAAAGAATACTTTTGTAGGTGATTGTTTAGGAGTCGTTAGTGAAAACCGGTATAAGTGTCGAGTCGATGAAAAATAATGATTTTTTATGGCAGAAGTCTCTCGGGTGTACTCGAAAAAGTATTATATTAATTGGTTCAGATATATTAGAACACAAATTAATATTACATAAATAAACAACTTTGTAGAACTTTGTGTCAGTGTATGCTCTATTACCAATTACTAACTAATATATATTAATTAAATTTATTCAAATCATAATGGTTTTTTTAATCGTAAAGGAAATAGTGAACTTTATTTAATTAAGATTTTTTTACAATTAAGAAACAAAATCTGAAATTTCTAATATGGAATGATGAACATTATATTTTCAAAATATCATGATATACCTTTAATTCATAATATACGTTTAATATATACGAAGAAATTAATTCGTAAATGTATTATTACATATGTTCCAATTCATATGAATTTATTTTGAGATATGGATGTTATACCATTTGAAAAGTTCTATGGTGTTTAAGAAATGCCTTTGTAATTATTTCTTTATCCGGGGCGCGAACGTGGTAAGGAAATGTCATCAAAACTCTTTATTTATTATTTACACTAAGGAGGAGCCATCACTTCGAAGAGTAACATATAATCACTTTTGTTCTTAAAAGAAAGGGATCAGAAATTCTATAAGAAAACCGCTTATTTTTAAAAACATAAAATTAAAGAATATAAAATTGAACTCATAAAGGTCCATATACAAGCAGTATCATTGCGAAGATTCGTCGTTTTTTGCAAGGCATAGTCAAGTTTATAGAGTATGGGTATCGAAAGTTGTGGCAAGTTTTTGCATACAGCAAAAAATACAGTATTTACATTGAGGATAATGCTAGTAATAATAAGGTCTCTTAAAATATTAAATAAACATCATCATATTATTTTTGCGACACGGAAGGTAATAACATGACATGCGCGATAAGTCAAGCGAAGCACGTATTGCTTGTTTTCGTTACATTTTCTTATTACTTTGACCAGGTTATTTGATATAAATGGAGAGCACAACTTCACCTAAATGTCAATAGGAACAAAGAACACGATGAAGATACTTTTGATAGTATTGACTTTGTTGTCGTCGGGTTTTTCAAAGCCAGCTTTATTGGAAAATAATTTACATCAATCTGAATCAAAAAATAGCGTGTCTGATTTCAAGTCAACGAATCTCGATCTTCGCAAAACCAACAATAATGAAAATGAAGAAATCATCCATTTAAAAGGTTCAACCTTTTCTTCGATGTTACCAAGTAGCCACATAGAGAGAAAAACACCTGCAGAAATTGAAAAAAAAGTGGAATTTCTTGTTTTTCGTGATTCTAATGAGAAACAAGCGTCTAACGATTCCAGAGATAAATGCAAGAAACAAGTTAAATTAAAATTTTGTGAAGATGAAAGTGAAATAATTTCGCGGATTAGTCATGATAATACCATTATCAAAGCACGTCTTATGAGTAAAGATGAAATGGAAGAAAGAATTAAAATGGCGAAGGAGGCCTTAGAACATTTGAAAAAATATTTAAAAGAGGAAAGTAAGTCAAATACAATCATTGTGAACCTAAAAGAACAATCACGGACCGAACAATCTGAAAAAGATGAACATGAAATTCTGCATTCACTTCTGGACAATATGAATAATTTACAGTCATTAGTGCAGAACGAAAATGAATTAAATGGAACTAAATCGGAAAAAAGCCGTTTGGCAAATGAGGATGATACCAGAGTGAAACAATTAGAATATGATATTAATTTGCTTAGTAAAGTAATGGATAATTATGGTAAATTTATGCCTGATGTAACGGCGACAGAATTAAATGAGGAAAATGAAAATATGACAAAATTAGTGGAAAGTCGTATGGATCAATGGAAGGATAATATAAATGAAATGCAAAAAAATGTTGACACGGGCATAAACATTGAAGACCGATTTGAAAAGGTAAAGACTAACGATGACAATGTGCGAAGTTTTCTAACAAATGATTTCGAAAGTGAAGATACTATGCCCCCTATGAAGTCGGTATTGGACAGCGATGATGGTTTAGACCGAACGTCCAATTTTAGTGAAGATAAGACAATGTCAAAAAATATTGAAGGAAAAGCAGAAACGATCATAACGCAAGATATCAAAAGTAATTCAAACTTGCACAGTGACAGTTTGAGATTGGCGCCGGAGATGAACCATGCACAAGAACCCCGTGAGACAACTTCAAAATTAGAGTTAACTGGTACTGGACACAACACTTTACAAATAAGTAACGATTTCAAAAGTAGAGCTGTCGAGAATAGAAAGAATGAAATGGCAAAGCAAACCGTTAATATGATTTCCACTATTGATGATTCTCTAGTAAGTAAAAAAATTACATTACAGGAACAAGAAGAAATGAAAGATAAGCCAATAGAGGCGGAAGATGCTGATTATAAGAACATTATACACAATTTTAAAACTCTTACGTCAGAACCCATAGATGAATCATCGCAAACAAAAGACAATCATGTGGACGAAAATGAAACTAAAAAACAACTTAATAACATGGAAGTCGGAAAGTCAGATGCAGCGACAGCACATTTAAGTACAGAAAATAATGATTTTAAGAATTTTAACCAAATTAATAAGTTTGACCCTGGAAGCTTGGACACTCTGCAAACCATCCAGGAGCACAGTGACATTAATCAAAAATCCCGTGAAAACATCCCTGCCCAAACGCAAGAAAATATATCTTTATTTGCCAACGAAAGTTACGATTCTATAAAAAGTTTAGGCACAACATTGGATACCAGTTCTCCTATTTCAATATCGCAACCAAAAGCTGCAAGTATCTTAGATGATAAAATTACACCGAGTCTCTCATTTAATTATGAAAGAAATGAAGATTCTAGCATATCACATGAATTTAATGAGCATCCGAACAGGTTATTAACTCATGCAAACAATGTACAACATATGAAAACTGTAGAAGAAAACGATAAAAATGCAGACTCAAAAGCGTTAGATAACGAACAAATTGGTAAGTTAAAAACGGCTAGAAAAGGAAATGATGTAGAAAAATACAATGAATCTTTTATGCAAAAATTTAACGGACATTTCAATACACGATGGGCACAAATAAGAGACATTGATATGGCAATGCCTCGTACATATAAATATGAAAACATCAAACAAAGTGATACGAAACCCGGGAATCATTTAGATGGGTCTGATATGTTAAGATTTGATAGAAATCATGAACCTAATTCAGTAAATGACAGTAAAAATATGCGACGGGTGCAAGAGTCATCTAAAAATGAACTTTCTGGGCCTTTCGAAGATAATTTTCAACATTTGCCAGCATTTAAAGTCTCTCAATCCGATTTGAATTACAAAAACAGTGAAGCAGATTTCTTGAGACCTTACGAAAGTCGAATGACAAATGGGCGTTCTACTCACGATTTTACCCTTACGCATGATAATATTTTTTCCCCGGGTATGATTCCTGTTCATAATATGTTTCATCGAGAGAGAATAAATGATGGGGATAACATGGTGGAAGCAAGTGAACACAAGGATATGAGACAAATGTTGCAGAAATCAGTCATAAATTATCCTCAATTGTGGTATGACAGTCGTGGAATGGCTAGAGGATCAAGCTATAATCAGGAACAGGCCAATATTTCTTCAAACAACGCTCCTGGTGCTGTAGGTTTGTTTCCGAACGCTAATGTAGGAGGTTGTGCTA
Organism: Pharmacophagus antenor; assembly: GCA_018245475.1. Taxonomy (NCBI): domain Eukaryota; kingdom Metazoa; phylum Arthropoda; class Insecta; order Lepidoptera; family Papilionidae; genus Pharmacophagus; species Pharmacophagus antenor. The sequence continues at coordinate 5,442 of DWQX01000665.1, forward strand.
TTCCCTTACTCGTTAGTTGTTCACCATCAGTTGTATCTGGTACATTAGCCAAAGGTCAACCTACATACAATAATGCTCATTCATATGGATCAACAGATAGTTACAAATATCATAAAAAAAGGGAGACGAAAAATCCGAACTACGCAAATCTTGAAAATAAAATATTAATGAAATCAGTAAATTAATTATAATTAAAATAAAAACATTTTACTAATGCAACCAATTGTATAAAATGAAAGACATCACAACATGCAATAAACTTTTGTTAAAGCAGTTTCTATTTCTTTAATAATACCCTAGTAATGTGATTTTTTATAGTTGTATACATTTTTTTTATTTTACTAAACATTATAATTATTCTTCAGTGTAAGGTAAGAAGCGCTCTATATTCTGCAAGTATCACATCGCTTTTCGCCAGATCTTTTCAGCTTGTCTTTAGTGGGTGAAATTAGTTAAGGATGTAAATTTGGAATCTGTACATTCGTTTCTAAAAATATAATTTTAGTGTTCAAAATTGTCTTGTACATGAAATGATCAATACATTAAATTATTATTACAGATTTAGTAAATATATAAGTATATTATTATAACAAAAAGTTATGAAATGTATTTTAAAACTTTAAATATCTTACAGTGCACATTGTTTGAATAGATCATCTTTCAAAGTGCAAACAATTGAAAGACGAAACTTTTGCTGAATAACTTTTGGTAGACACAATATCTTTTGAGCGTTTACATCGTTCAAACTTCGATAAAGTGAGATTTTAATATGAAGTGCAAAATAAAGGTTCTGCTATTTTTCTTTACATGTTTTAGTGTTGTTAAATGTTCAATAATAAAAGATGGCCAGTTTAAAAGCTCTAATAGCCCTCGAACGAAAATTATTGAGACCATATATGATATTAGTGGATCTTCAAAAGATTTCACTTTAAACTCATGTTCAGAAGAAATGACAGAAGGTTTTAACAACGACATGCATGAATATTCACTTGCCAAGATCTTAAAGAAATTACGCACAGTAGACATCAATAGGTATGGAGATATGAAAAAACATTTAATGCACTACGACAATGGGTTTAGAATGTTACTTCCAAAATTCGGAATGGAAACGGCGCACTTGATGAATAGAAATTTGTATCGTAAGTTGTACGAAGTAAGACCGTTGACTGTAGTGGGTAATCTGCCTCCAGTAGATTTAGGTGGATCTCGAGCAAAATATGTGTATTATGAAGATAGAGAACCATTAAATTATAATTCAGTTTTATACGATTCACCTAAACCCGCATTAATGCCGATGGATTTAAAGCAACAAAGAACATCGTCCGAGGAAAATTTCTGGGCACATCTCTCGGAAGATACCATAATAAAAAATATTATTCCTACCATGGAAGTACCAATGCCTCGTCACACAGCAAAATATAATCAGTTAGTTCATACACCGATTAATTTAAGTGCATTAGATTTGATGAGTAATGAACCTGAAATTGAATTTTACTCGGAAAATGATGAATATCCTCGTTCAAAAATGACATACGGTCGGACAATGAAAGGAAGAGAAAGAAAACCGCAGGGGCAACTGCGATAATTTATTACTTTGCAGCTCTAATTCTTTATTGTCATTATATAAATATGTAAAAATCTAAAAGCATCAATATACTATTTTGTCGTAGTAATTTTTAGTCTCGTTTGTCATTAAGATTACCTTTTTACTAAAAAATATATAATAGAATTACTAAGGTACAATCAATAATTTATTTTTTATGTATTGAATATTTTACATATTTGGTACATTAAAAGTAAATTAATAATATGTTTTTGATTAGTTTGTTAATACGTTTTCTATAAACTTATTTCTTGGCAGGCAACGCAACCTGTCCTCCTGGTGAAGTTATGGGGACTAATCTTCAATGTATAACCCGTCGTCGCAGAACAATGACTAATGAATCGCATTGGCAAAATTACGATGGGTGATATGAAAGAATTTAGAATGGAATTAAATTACATATTCATTAATTTGGATATTTTTTAATTATCATATTTCCATTCGATGAAGCCCTGTTTTCATTTTATTAATATAAATTATATTTATTACCAATTTCTCAGTTTATCTTATCTAGCAATAAGTCAAGCAATATGTTTATTATTTTGGTATCTATTGGACATAAATATGCCAAATCTTTCCATATAAAAACATAGGATGTATGATAAGATTAAATCAAGTTTGGAAACGATTTGATAATTTTTGAAATATAAACATAGATTGAGTTGATTATGACTCGATAAAGTTACATTAAATACAAACGTAACACTCGTTCGTGAAATACGTTTTGAGTGAACGGCGATTGACTTCTTCGATTAATCGAATAATTCATTTTTCTGCACTGATATGATCCGTGCCAGTGAGGTAGACAAAATTCTATTAAATGTTACGAAATATATTTAAATATTATAACTCATTCAAAAGTAATGTAACAGGTTTCAAAAGAATAATTCATAAAATGTTTATTTCCAATGAGTTAATAAATAAGTGTTATCAAGGGGTACATCTTATTCCAATTAAGATGGAATTCCTTATCTTTAGAATTATTATGGTAACTACAGTAAAATAAAATTTTATTTTTCATTTGAGTTATAAACATAATATTTTTCGCTTTAAAACGTTAACAGGAATAACAAACAGCAGAATGTGGGTAATTCAATTTTCATTAATTTGTTAATCGACAGACTTTACCTTAAATATAAAACAAAAGTTTGTATATTTGTATAAAGATAATTAACTACATACAAAATATAATAAACATATAAATTTTCCATTCCATTTATTTTAACAATAACGATCTAAACAATTTGGTGAAATCGAAATATTACCTTTCAAAAATAATAGTTGTACACGTATGTAACATGTTGCATACGGCATCCAATAAAACTATTTGTTCGTACTCTTTAAAATTTATGTGTATAAAAGCATATTCAAAAATTACACTTTAACAATGTTTACAATTTACACATTTTTTTTACAATATTAACAAGGAGAACACGTCGAAATGAAAACCAGTCAGATCTATGTGGACAACATTATTCTGCGCATGATGACATTTCTAAATTATGTAAACATTGGTTTACTAACAGTAACTTTAGTTCATTGTAAAACTATGAATAGGTATTCCTTGAAAATATAACATATCTTTTTTTATCGTGCAAATATTAGCAGAAATATCAACGTTTATATCCTTATATGGTTAAATGCACCCCTTCTCATATCTGTTATTGGAATTATATCAACTAAACTTCTCGATGTAATATTCGTATGACGTACGATCATGAAGTATTGCGTCATATCATCGAGTGAAAAACATGCTGTTTGCCTGGCACCTATGCGAGAAAATAAACGTTCTTTATTCAAACTGTAAGATAGGGTTGTGCGTTGAAAATATTAGTACATAATTTTAAATAAATATTACAAACGACAATATTTTCTTAGATCTTATTACTTGTACGGTAGATTCACATAAACCTTCAAATGAACGCTGTTCTGACATTTACACAGTGAAAACAATTTTTAGGATAAGGAAACTTATTTAATTGATATAGTATTTTATACCATGCGCGTTAAAAAGAAAATCAAATATGATTTGTAATCGTAACATGTTAATTTCGTATAAAAAGTGGCAACCCAACGCAGAGGTCTCAGTGGAAAGATAACAATGCTCATCATTTATATAAGACAGGCAAAATCCTTGTTTCGCATACAAACATTAACGTTTTGATAGGGAGTAAACGTTGAAATACTCCTTATTTCTGATCAACAGTAACAATTGCAATGGGTCAATTTCCACTGACATTACTTGCGGTAGTTTTGACTGCAGTTTTGGTTGAGGCTAGGCATAGACATCCAATAGAATTGAAGAACACTGATGGATCGGAGCTCTCACAAATGGAGCCAGAAGAAAAGTTTAATGTAAGTTTTTTTTTTAATTTTGTCAATATGCTAGCTAAAATCAAATCTTTGTTTATAATCTCAGATGTTGAAATCCTTCATTTCATCAAGAAAAAAGGAATTGAAATAACATAGTATAAAAATAAGAGTTAGGATTTTATTTAAGTATTCATTATTAGATATGACGAACTGCTTTGAAACATTTCTGAAGGAAATACTTTATGAAATGCATGTGCGTTAAATTTTTATGTACTATGTTATCACCAAGTTCACGGACATGTTTTTATGGTTTATTTTTCTACAATTGTGGTAATTAAATACGTTATTGAATCCTTATAGTTCCTTTTTAGGAAAAAATATAAAGAAATGTTGCTTTAAATGACAAAAAAGAAAAATTCAGTAAAAAGTGTACAGAACTTCTCATCAAACGTTATTTTGTCAAAATTTCTCGTCCCGTAATTTATTAAGACGAAATTAATTTGGAGCATTTGTCTTAAACATTCAATCTGTTTTTTTTTTAATTAACCTGCAACAAGCTGTTTAATTTATACAGTGTGATCAATGTTCAATTTTTCAATACTATAGTGGAAAAATATGTGAAATTTACAATTTCAATCAGAATAACGATCAAAGTGATATTCCAAAATGTTTTCAGGAAGCAATGTCAAATTTTCATTCCAGCGATTTCGTACCTACGAACAACGTTTTATTCTTTAAGAGGTTTCCGCCGTGTCAAGAAGGCTTCAAAAGGGACATCTTAGGAGTTTGCAGAGAGGTTTGGTAGTGCCGAAGCAAGTTCAATATAAATTAATTGCCTTAGCAAATGTGATACTAATTTAAGATCTAGAAAATTAGAGAAAAAAAAATACATATACCATATTATTTTTATACATTTTAAATAAAATAAATATTTTTAAGTTTTTGTTTTGAAGCGAAATGAAAATCCGCATGTAAAATCACAATAATTTATTTAACCCCACTCCAATTACACTTTCATTTACAAAGCAATGATCAAATATATATAAAAACTCTGTAGTTAATTTTAAAATATTCAATCTGTTAAGTTTTAAAAGAGCCGTAGCCGCTTCTTATTACATACTCAACAACACTTTGTATTTCCAAATTCAAAACATCGACACAGGCCTACCGCGAAAGCAAAATCTTATTAGCATCTTTCTGGTGTCGTAGCTTCTTAATGTGCCTCACATTAGTGAAGCGGGCGGTAGAGTGACTGCCCCATGACCAGAGAGAGGTGACGGTAGTGTGGCTACACCACGAATCCACGCACCTCTCTCACAACAGAACGACTCCACGTTGCTTAAAGCACGCATGTATATAGTAGTTACGCCGCCTGCAAAAAGATGCAGTGGTAGATGGGGTGATGTATTCTGGTGTATAAAATCTTAACTAGTATCTTATTGTTATGGACTAGAGTAACCATATTTATTATGTGTTTATGTACACAGTATGATATTAACAAAGGTTATTATACATATTATATATTATACATATTATAATCATAGAGTTAGGAGGAATAAGGGTTTTTGCAGGTAAAATACATGTGTATTTCGTTAATGAAATAAGAAAAGCTTATTGTATTATACAATATACGAATATATATACGGAACAAATTACGAGAAAGTGTGTAAATACTAATAATTGAGTCATATAACTTCTAAATGGCTTGGCGATATTATACTGGTAAAAGCGCCTTTCAAATTGGAACAACGTAACGTTTGCTCACAACCGAAGTAGGTCAAGCTTTAGTAAAGAGATAGGCGCTGCATGGTTTCTACTTAGCTAACTACGAAGGAGGTTTTAATACTACCAACCCCCTCCTCCCATTGTCCTCCAGGACAAATCCACCAGGTTTGACATCTCGAAATGGATATCAAACAACAAAACATCATTCCCCAAAGCGCAGACCACCGCGCAGGGATTCCGCGTCCACGTCTCTACCGTAGACGATTATAGGCGCATTACGCGCAAACTTCGGGAGCTCAACATGAGCTTCGACACCTACGCACTGCCTGAAAACAGGCATCTGCATGTGGTGATCCGGGGCAACCCCCTGGAAGTGTCCAAATTTACACCGACGGCAGTCGTATAAAAGGTAAGGTGGGCGCGGCGTTCTTCGTAATGCGGCGTTCTCCTTAGAGACTTTCAGTAAGAAGCTCAAGCTGTGAAACTTCTGTACCGTCTAACAGGCAGAGTTGCTGGCATTGGTAGAAGCGGCAGGGCACGCGGCCAGTGGGTCGGTTGCAATCCTGAGCGACTCGAGGTTCGCTCTCGAAACTGTCGCAAGATCGGACACCCTCCACCCCTTAGCGTTGAGAATGAAAGGTAACATAAAGGTAGCGAAAGAGAAGGGAATGAAAGTAAGATTATTTTGAGTGAAAGCACAAGTGGGGTTGGAGCGGAATGAGAGAGCGGACCAGCTGGCCAAGGAAGCGGCCCTGAAGGATAAAAGGCGACCAGTATATGAGAAGTGTCCTGTCTCGTTCGTCAAGCGGCAGCTTAGACTGAGCACGCTTGATGAGTGGAACAGGCGCTATGTGGAAGAGACGACGGCTTCGACAACGCGTATGTTTTTCCCGGACGTCGCGTCAGCCTACCACACACTCCGCAAGATGGAGGTGAATACGTATCTAGTTCAAGATGCTCACGAGGCACGGGGGATTCTACTCATACTTATATAAATTTAAGTGTAAGGAGAGTCCCGCGTGCACATGTGATCCCGGAGTGGACCAGACTGTGTCCTACTTGATCACTTGCTGTCCCGTGTATGGGAGGGAACGGTATGAATGCGATACTCGATTGGGCGACAATATAACCGCTGAAAGCATTGCTTTCTTAGTTAAGAAAGATAGCAGCAGAGATATATTTATAAAATATTGTAAAAATATAATGAAAAGCACTAGACAGAAATAAAAGTTAAAATAGAAAAGGAAATATGAAATTTACAGATAAGATAAAATATTATGAAAAATTTAAATTGTGATAAGTAAAATAAGATAGAAATAAGAAATGTAAAGCGCACAAACTGTATGAAAATAAAAACGGATTGTCTTCCTTATTTTGAGTGACGTATGCAAGAGGAAATGGAATGTAGTATGAAAGATAATAGGAAGGTAAAGAAGAAAGGAATAAAACGGAAGAAGAGGTATGATTTTATATAAGCAAATAAATAAATAAAAGATAGTACAAGGCCCTGTCATGACGCAACAGGGGAGAACGAGATAAAAAAAAGCTCCAGGCTACACAGTCCCAGCACTTGGACGAGATCCCCGACTCGATCGAATCGCCCGACGCAGCCGTACTGGCGGTCGAATCGATAACCATCAGCCTTCTCTCCTCACTAGGGAAGGTTTACGAGCGCCTCATCCAGACGTGACTTCTTAGGCTCGTCGAGGAGAGAAATCTCCTCCCCTATGAGCAGTTCGGCTTCAGGCAAGGTCACTTTTGCGTTCGCCGTGTCCATAGACTGGTCGAATACGTCTTCAGCAGTTTCTCGCGCAAGCGACCACTTCAGACTCTCGCAGTCTTTTTCGTCGTCGACAAGGCCTTCGACAAGATCTGGTACGACGGCTTAATTTTCAAGCTGTATTCTCTTCAAGTGCCCGACAGCCTCGTCTCCATCATCCGAGCCTTCCTTTCGAATCGCACCTTTCACTATCATGCTGGCAGCGCACAATCGTCGAGTCGCCCCTTCAGAGCGAGGATTCCCCAGGTATCCTGTCTCTCCCCCTCCTCTTTGCGCTGTACACCAGAAGCATCCCCAAGGACCCTGCTGTCAATCTCGCGCTTTTCGAGAATAGTACTGCCCACTACGTCTCGGGTTTCCCAGGCTGGTGCGGACCCTCCAGACGACGACCGGGCGCCTCGGCGCCTGGTTTCATACCTGGAGGATCGACATCAACCCGGCGAAGAACGAAGGCCTGCATTTCACCCATTCCCACCCATCTCGCAGCAGGAAAGCTATTCGCTTCGTCACCCCGGGAGAAATCTCCCTCTTCGGACGCGTCATTTTCTGGAAGGACACGGTCAAATACCTCGGCGTCACTTTAGACCGCCGCCTCACATTGTCAGCCCACGCCAACAGTCAGGAGTAAGGTGGCCTCAGTGTTAGGTCTCTTATATCCCCTGATATGCAAAAGGAGCAAGCTCTCTTCCCCACAAAGTGCTTCCCTACAAGATTTGCGTTAGGCCTATCCTGACTTACGCGATTGTAGTGTTCAGGCACCGGCACGATGTCGTCAAGACCCTGCAGGTCCTTTAGAACCGCTTCACCCGCTACCGGGGCGAAGTTGTGTCAGAGGAACATAGACCTGCACAGTGATCTTCGCTTTCCCACAATCGAACAGTTCATCAATGACTGTGCTCTCATTCATTTCGAGGTGGGTATACATCACACCAATAAATTAATCGTTAATACAGTCGACTATGTGCCGATTCCAAATTTACGCTTATCCAAGCGTCGTCCGCGTAATATGTTAGTCTCAATGCAAGGGTAGGGTCAGACAGAGACAATACTCAAACTATTAACTCGATGCACAACACCACATGCACCTACAATACCAGTCACCGACACACCTCAATCGTCGCTGGTCTCGCTTGCCGGCGACCGGGACGGAAACAAAACTCGCACATCACGTACACTAGATACACCCAAATACCCGAGCGCTTCTCGCCCCCGCGTATTGCGTCACAGGCGAACGATAGTTGCGGTTAGTGCCAGTGCCTCGACTTCGACTATCCCGTATCTCGCCACTTGTCAGTTAGGCTAAGCCAGCTTGTCTGGCCAGAGTAATGTAGTGAGAGAGTTCACGGATCACTAGATCCGTGAGCCAGTTTCGATGAAGCTGTAATAGTCGTCAAAAAGACTAACAGCCCAAACTTCACCGAACCCAGCAGCAGCAGCAACAATAATACCAACAGTAGTAAACTAACAAACTTGCACCCAATGTCAGTAATTTTGTGATCAAAATGTATAAAATTTTATTCCCTCTACATTATGTTTATTGAAAGTAATGATTATATTTTAAATATTTAGACCCGATATCATAGTTTTAGTACTATAGTACTGTAGTACTGTTTAATGCCTGCTATAGCAGGCATTAAACACTTGCCACCGGAATAATATGTCAGGTAATATTGTATTACGAAAAAAAAAATAACTACAAAATAATAAGACACGGCGCAGACCAATAATAATTAGCTGTGTTCCAAGATAAGCGAGGGCATGGCCATGACGTGGAATTGACATTTCAGTTTCCTGTTTCCAGACTCTCTCCTTCCAATCCCAAACGTCTATTGCGCCTACACTGCTTGGAGTTTTGTCCTGCAAAAATAATATAATAATAATTTGTAATGTAACGTATATACATGTAACGTAAAATTCATAGTCCATAAACATTTAAAAATTATCTCAATTTTGCTTATACAAATCAAATGTTTGAGCGGACGTTATCGATGAAATACTTTGGTAATACAATATTAGCGGCGCGATTACGTGACAGTCAAACCTTAATTCTGTTAAATATTTACTCAGCGTATAGTTTATGACGTACTTTTTCTGTGATTTTTCCCGCTCCGCCGATTATGTAGAGTTTGTCATTCATTGCGAATAACGTGGCGAAACATCTTGGAAAACGAAGACTGTATATTTCTGTCCAACTGAAAATTAACGTAATTCTTTATGGGCTTTATCGGTAAAATGATACGGAGATTTTTCTTAAATTTGTTACCGATTCTAGTCCTACGCCAAATTTCACTATATTTCTTTATTATATAATAAAAAAAAATATAGGATTATTTATCATAATTTTATTGGAAAAAAAAATTTGGTAATAGGTCTAGTTCTCATTAGATCATAAAATAATAAAATAAACTTTAACTAGGAAATTACCGCATCAAGATTAAGAACAAAAAGTGAAACCGAAGTAAACTCACTCGTTAGTTTTTGAATTGTAGCACTCGACGATCTTGCAGACGGGGTTCTTTTTCTCGCCTGTCATGCCACCGGCGACCCATATATACTCACGGTATTTCACCGACGCCATTGCCATTCGAGCTACGCTCATAGAGCGCACTTCGCACCATGATCCACTTTTAGGGTCAAACCTTTCTACAGATCGAAGTACTCTGGAGGCAACACAATGTTGCATACAATTCAGATTGAAATTTACTCTTATAACTTATACATACAATAAAACTGAAACCTAGCCAAATCTGAACATTGAATATTTTTTGAAAATGTTTAACTGAAATGCACTTTCTTGAGGAAATAAAAATGAAAACATTTTTTTTGGTTTTTATCTCTCTTTGACCGGGAATCATGCAAAAACTACTGAACACATTTTAATAAAACTTGGCGCGTAGGTTACTTATTTGTAGAATAACATATACAGCACTTTTTATTCTGAACAAATTAAGAGTTATCGCAGGAGAATGGGTAATAATATTTTCCTCATATTGAATTATTTAAAAGTAGTAAAATATTAAAATGTCTATGAATTAAATATGGGTTACTTGCTTTCCCAAAGAATAAAATAATTCCTATGGGTTTAAGTATACTCTCTTTAGATTATCAGTTTACTACTAGATGGTGCTATCCGAAATCTTCATTATACGATTTTATGAACGTAATACAATGAGAAAATCTTGGAAAATTAAAAATAACTCACCACATAACAAACATAAAAATTCTAATCATCCTACTATTTGATTATAGTCCTCTAAGTCTTCATTTATTTTTCTCTCAATTAAAATGAATCTCTTGTTAAAATCGTTTTGCATAAGAAATGATTGATTCTTATAATTAAAAATAATTTATTTCAAGCAAAATGAACTCGTAGACATTCCTCGCATTGCGTTTCGCTTCATGATTCATAATGCTTATAGCAAAGGAATGTAAAAACTTGCCGGCGTGAATGTTTTCATTCGTTACAACGTGGATGTCTTCACGAGCAAAGTGAATAGACTGCTTCTAGGTTTGTGCGGTTTACCACTTAAAAACACATCATCACTTAACACCAGGTGAGACTGGTGAAGTACAAACCTACATAATATAAATGAATAATCTTAACCTATGCCTAGTAAAAGTATTGATTACCTGCCCTTTTTATCTTGTCCACCTATAGCATATAGAGCCATACGATGTACCACTAAGCCGAAGTTCTTTCTCGGTATCGCTAGACCGGATTCACTGTACCACGACCGCGTTACTGGTTCGTAGCTCCACACGGTTGAAACGACCATTGATTTCCCGCGCGTATCGTCGTCACGCGGGTCAGCGCCTCCTGGAGTATACCAACTGATAACATCTTATGTTCATCATATTGTAATATTTCGTAATTAAAAATATTGAAAAACATTACCAACAAGATAAACTCTGCCTCTTAGGAATGCAACCGAATGATGATGTCTTGGCTCTGGTAAGTCTCCCACGTAATCCCAAGAGTTCGTAACCGGATCAAATCTTGTAAATAAGATCAATTAATTATTTATAAATATAGATGTGTTTTAAACGTTTGTTTTTATGAAAGCAATTTTAGGAGCAATAAAACTGCGCTTCTACGCGAATATGATAACGTTTATTTTACCTGTAAATATCTTTTCCCGTGTTGCGCCCAACACCGTACGTAGTATGGGGATCAGTGCCGCCAAAAACAAGCACAGTTTCCCTGTCCCAGTTGAACAATGATCCATCTACGATATACTTTTTATTGGATGGTCCAAGAATCGATGTTGATAATTTGTTCCTGTTTAATACATTGCACTTATTTTTAAAAGACTGAAAATAAAGCTTTATGGAGGAGAATTAAATCGTGAAATTTATGATGCTTACATATTGATCTTTGCGAGTGACTCTTTGGACTGATTGAAGAGTGAAACTTGCGGGCTGTTCATATTCTTTTGCGAGAGTGCACCCATTGCTCTAGGGGATTGATCTGGTCGAGAAGTGGACATTGCAGTTTGCAGACGAGAACCAGATGTCGGTGACATTTGAGATTCCCTGTATGTTAGAAAAGTATTTTTTAGGCATTGATCTACTTGTCACCTTTTTCTTTTTCTTTTTAAATCTCTCTACAAAACCCGTTTATGTAATATATCTAGGAAGTATTATTTTTTTGGCCAATCTAAAAAAAGATCATATGTCGTTCAAAGCAACACGAAAGATTTATTTTCGCACTGATATTGTAATCATTAGTGCACGTTAAGTTTCTCGTTGAAATTGTGTAATGGAAATGACCCCCTTATATACTCGTGCTTTCCAATATTATTTAAATAATATGATTAGAAGATAAAATGAGACAACCAAGCAATAGAAGGAGTAAAATGTGTAATTAAACCTTTATTTACCTAACTTTTTTATTTTCATTATATAGATTAAGGTCTGATCACCATCGCACCAGATGGTAAGTGGGGATGCATAATCTATAAAAAGAGCATCTATAAATATATAAATTGTCAATCTATAAATTGAGCACAGAGTATGAACAGCTGTATATTTTGTAAACTGAGATTGTAATGTTAAAGGTATGTTCTCATTCTTCGTACTAACCTTCGTGCACCTGGTAAAGCAGCAGTAGCAGCAGCGAGGAAGCAAGCTGCCACACTGTTATGTCGCGTATCACAAGGTTGACTAATGTATTGGGTCTGAAAAAAAATTATGTACTGATTAAATTTATTTACGTCATGCTGTTATACTTTAACATCTCCTGAAGGCGTCACATGTAGTGGTGAAACGCACTGAGGTTGTATTTTGGACATATATTTGTTTATTTATTTAAAGTTTAATGCATTCTTGTACATGAGGTGGACTTAATGCCGAATGGCATTTTCTGCCGGTCTACCTTAGGGTTGAGCAGAGATAAATATAAATATAAGGTGCGTAATAAGAATAATAGAGAATAAAATAATAATAATATAAATAAGGACGAGAGAGCGAATTAACTTTTTAATTTATTTATTTCAAAGTTGTTGTCCGTCATATAAATAATGTAAAACCTTAGGTTTTAAATTATTAATGGCAGTATTAGCAAACGCTATAACATTCCTTTGAATATACCAATACATGAATTCTATATGCTTATTGATGAAGGTATTAGACAATCATACAATAATTTTGTATTTAATATTTGTTTTAAACTCTCGGAGAATATTAAAATTAAACTTAGAATGATCAAAGTTAAAAGCTAAAGACGTGTGAAAAAATTTAAATCAATCTTAAAAATTTCAAATCGAGTAATACTTATATTTTGTGAAGTAAAAATAATTAACATTAATAGCAAAAATCCGCATAAATACTCGTTTAATAATAATCATTTCAGTTACTTGAGATTTAACAAAAAATGCATACTAAATTTATAAAATCTATGGTATATATATCACTAGGGAAAAATAAAAGATATCCTGGAACTTTGCGAAACCCTTAAGTTTGCACGATCCGTGGCACGAGGGGCGTAAACGACCCACGCTGAAGTTTTGAAAAAGTTAAGATTTTGGAATAATTACTTTTATTTTAAAACAATTACATACAACTTTTATCCATATCAAGAATAAGTAAATAGTTAATAACAATAAATGATTAAAAAATTATCTTATTATATCATCCTCACAAACACTTAAGGGAAAATTTTCTAAAAACGCTTTGGTACGGAACGTTTTAAACACGTTGAGGGATTGAGGGCGTTGGATGGATTTTTTCTATAGGATATAGATTTTCCAAATTCTTTAACCATATTGCTTTATGGATTTAAGGTTAGGGAGGAAGAATGTGTAATAGGTTTTCTTGGGAGTTTTCATCACCGTAGGAATTTGGAATGGATGTTTTTTAAATTAAATCATTTTGTTTAATAAGTTTTCCCCTACCATGTAGGTAGGTTTTCTAAAATATTTTGAAATTGTTTAAAAAAAATTAGATAGTTTAAGTTAGAGACATTAAGTCGTCTAATTCAGAGGTGAGAATATAGAAATATAGGAAGCCGTCGTACGTCGAGCAAATGAACGGGTCATTCGTTCGATGTTGGATTCTCAAACCTAGTATAATATAACATCTGAAGATGCCACGCGTAGTAGCGAAACGCGTTGAGATTGTATTTTAGTTGTAATTTTTGGGATTCAACGAAGCGGAAATTAGCAAATTATTTTTTGTTTGCGGTCGTAATATTAAGATATAAGCTCCGTTGACGTTATGTTCTCTCGAGCATTTTACGTTTGTTATATGTTTAACTAATGTAGGAAATTTTTATGCAGATATTGTTTTAATAATTAATCTAACAATGTTTTAAAATGATAATGTGACTGAATAGCAACTTCGTAAAATATGATAACATATGACTTATTTTGCCGGCCATCATTTACTTTGTAGGACACCAAAACAAATGGTACAACAATATATAAATCATACCATCATACTTGCTTCTTTTAGAGAACATGTTTGTTATGAACGGTATATGAATTATCTATTGATTGCTAACTTATTTACTGGATTTTTGTTGTACTTGTAGATAAACAATGGCAAATTTAACTGGGAGTATTTATTTATTGAGCTTTCTTCAGAAGTAAAGCGTAACAATACTTTGAACAAAGTTTACCTTTTCAGTGTAACTGGTGTCTATGGTTTCACTGCTACTGATACTCTTGGTGGTGTTACAGTTTTCCGATGAATCTTTTTCAGGCTGTTCATAAATTTGAGAATGTTGCGGCATCTGTTAATGAATTTACGTCCATATATATATTAATACATTTGGTCTAAAAAATCTTAAAACTGTTTACGTGTACGTACGTTAATATCCGTTTGTTTTTGAATTTTACGTTCAGTTTCGGGGCTCTTTCTAGACGGGCGTGGGCTGAGTGGCTGAGACACGGTTGGTAGACTGTCGACCACAAGAGGAGACGATCGGGTTGGCGATTTGGATTGACTTGCTTCTTTCGACTGTTAAAAAAGTTATAGACACCTTAATCCATATTTGTGAGATATTTTTTCAGATGAGTTTTACAATTTTAGTGGGAGTGTTTGTAAGTTTTTAATAGGTATATTTTCATATTTCACTGTGTGTTTGCGATAAAACATAATTACAACTTTATAGACAGTTTAGAGAGAGCTGCATATTTACAAAAAATAACCTTGCGTCTGTTCTCGAAGAATTCACTCATGGTAGGAAACTTGTCTTTATCACCTCCAAGACCTTTTAATGTCCCGGGCAAAGGAAAATCCATCTTCGGTCGTCTCATTTCCATTTTATCACTATCCACACCACGCAATGTGCCTGAATACAAAAGTCATCAATATAAATAATCAACATTGCCATTTAACTTTAAGTTGGCTACGGTCAAAGTGTTAAGGAAAAATATGTATAATGCTGAACACTGAGATTACACATTAAATATTAAGAAACAAAGCTTATTGACGTTACTGTTTACATACCGGGTAGGTCATCGTTTCTGCGCGGCGGTTGCATCATCGACATTTGTTGATACATCTGTTCTTTAGGAACCATGAAATGTTCTAGATATTTTAGGAAATCTTTATACGTAACGTGGTTCTGTAAAGTAAACAATTAGTTTATAGCTTGTGAATAAATTATTACAAGTACTTGGACATTTTTTAATGTTATTACATTTGAGGAAAAAACATGTAGTCATCCTAGCAAATAAGACTAACAGAAAGGCTAACACTGCGTTCGTCCTCTTTTTGTTAATTAAATAAGTGAAATACGAACTTCTAATAAATTTAGAATAGGAAACAATGTATAAACAAATTGTCCAAGGCAAAGTCAAAGTCAAACTTCAATAGTTTGTCTTTCAAAACTTTGGGGTTTTAATGGTACATGATTAGCACCTTTTCTTCACCAATCCAATTTCTTTCAGCAGGTTCGGTTAGTCCAAGTACATCTATCCAGTGGTAGTAATTCTTGGAATTGTTACCATACCAATACTTTATTATTACGTACCTATAAATCATATATAATTATAAGTATAAAATCAAGAATTTTCAAATTATTGCTTTTGCATTACTTGCATAACAGAACATTATTTTACGCTTGTATTTCATGTTATTGTTATTATTGTATCCTTCATTATCCTTAATTTGGTACAAATATATTTTATGAAATTTTTAAATGATCATTTTCGAAACGGAATATTTGTTTTGAAACTTTATATTTTATAGTTTTGAAAATCGTCGTTAATTTCTCTATTTAGTTTATATTAAATATGTTATCGTAAATTAATAAAATTCGAATACTAACGCGAGACCATCGTCTACCATCTGTTGTACTTCGGGCTCGTTAACAATCTCAAGAATCTCGACGTTGTCAGGATTTCGTTTAATGTCTACCAGTTGCCAGGGGGAAATAAGACCGAAGCGGATGCACCTCATTATGTCGACGACTAAACGACGACGTCCGGGCCAATTGCCGTATAACCAACGAACTCCAGCCATTAGAACTTCAATTTCGCTAAAATTAATATATTTATTTATGTGTTTAAGAAATAGGCAGTAAAAAATGTTTGACCGATCCCAATAAAATCCTAATCTAATAATTTTTGCTAAAATTAGCAATGACAATATACATACATCACGACATCATAGAGGTTTAGCTAATCTTAATATAAAATAGATTATATACTAATAACTAAAGAGTGCTTTTTTTAAATCTTGCTTGTAGGTACTTCTAGCTTTTATTGTTAAATCTAAAAATTTTATTTATCTTAAAAATTAGGGAAAAATGTATAAGCCAACAAAAATTTATTAAATAATTATTTAATAAAACAGGTTTTATGTATGTACATGAACTAGATTCGTACCTTGTAACACAAATGTAATTTGATTTCAAAAAGGTCATAACTTCATCAGGATCTAACTCTAAAAAGTCTCTAGAGGAAACCAAGGGCAGGAAAAATCTCATTACACGTGGGACCTTTTGACAGAAATATAGTCATTATATTTATGCTTAATCATAATAAAACGCAACCAAAATAACTAGCTTATTAACCATCAAATCCATAACAGGCGTCATCCCTCTAGATCTCGCTTCTCTATACAAAGCGAATGCAGTGTCTTCAGTAAACAAATTTTCATGTACTATGAAAGACCAACATTGGTCCTCTAAATCTGTTGAAGAAAATTTTCTGTACAAAACAATTATAATTTAGATATATCTACAATTTAATAATTTAAACAGACTGTGCTACCTTTTATAGCTAAATACTGAGCGGCGCAAAACAAATCTAATATATTTTCCCTTTTAAGAACTTTATTGCATTCTGAACCATTAAATATCATCCATTCATAGATTGTTTGAAATGCTTCGGGTGTCACATTTGACTAAAATTTAATAAGCATTAGTTGTTTAATATCATGACGGTGAGATGGTTAAAACAAACAAACAAGCTTCAATAGCTTAAATCTATCTATACTAATTAAATTCAAAGTACTGATACTTTGACCGACTCATTTACATAATCATCAACTAACAATCTAAACCGCACGAATTTTGTAGTGTAATTTCTTTGTGATATATATGTATCTACTAAGAAGTTTTTTTTGCAATTCTACTTCTAAGGGAGGAAAGGTTCAATTTCAATGATACTGTATTTTCTGAGTCGAAACTCTGGATTTGAATATTGGTTTATATGCCAAAGATTGACTAAACTTAACATTAAAATGAAATTACCACGCTCGGAGAAGTGGGTGGGGGTGATGGCTAGCTAGCTTATATTTTTGGCGCAGATCTATTTAAACTTACAATTGGCAATTCTATTTCTCGAAGATTATTCATATCAAAAAATGATGAATAAATCTGGAGAACAATTTGATGGCAATGGAACTCTTCGTCGCCTATGTGAACAATTGTATCAGTATTGCTGAAACAAAAAAAAAATTAAAATATGTGATAAATTACTAAGAACGCACATTTTTGCTTTCAAAAACTCTTAAAACTTTCAATGAGTTCTTAATAATTATGCGATAAATTTTATATTTTTAATAATTTCTCTTTTGATTCAGTTATGAGATTGCAAATGGATTTTTCTAATGAGGATTTACTAAATATTATATTTGCTATCCGTACGCAAGATTTTTGTTAGTAATATTTTATTTTTTTCCTTATTTATTTTATCAAAAAATGTAAACAGTTTTTATATCATAGTGTTAAAATAAATATAAATAATCTTACATGTAGTTTAGAATTCTTCGATAAAATTCCTGAAATAATTCCTGCTTCTTGGGCAATTGTACCCGCATCCAATCTATGGGTTCTGCAACGGCATATCCTAAACTACCCAAGTCTTTTCCGTGCTCTTCTCTTATAACGGGAACTTTTGATTTATTATGTCGTTCGTTAACCATTTTAAATCTCAAATTGATGGAATCTTTTGGTGTATATTTTTCTTGTGTTTCTGAATCATTTTCATCTGTCTACAAATATTTTTTTCTTGTTTTATATATAAATTGCTGATGACAAAATTGAAGAATTGAAAGAAGTTGCACTAACAAAATTGTTTTCTAATTTAGTTTCTGGTTCTACTGTGCTTTTTCCCTCAAATTTCACTTTAACCTTAGCTTGAGTAGGATCTGCCAGCAACACTCCAACCGTTGACGATTGAAATACTACCTAGTATCAAACATAAAAAGTAAGAATTTTGTAAAGCTGTTATAAATGCAATAAAGACATAATTCAGATTTACCTGATTTGACTGAACTTTCAGGTTTCCACTTGGTGTAGACTTGAATGGAAAAGCTGCTAGCCTTTGATTACTCATTTCATCCGTACTACATATACTGCAAATACATATTTTTAAATATTTCAAATGTTAAAATGAATTTTTAGTAATTACAAATACTTTCCTTGATACTAACCTCGAAATTTCAGCGCATGATGACATGTTCTGCTCTACTTCATAATCGTTTGTACTTACTTTAGAATTAGGTTCGGGAGACATATCAATTTTCTTCTTTGGTTTTCTAATGAGAATGCAACTTAATATAACTAATGTTAGAGAGAATGCAAAGCCTTAGCTTGGAGACAAAATTTTAGTAGCAAAACTTCAAAATTTAAATTTAAAGACTAATAATATAGGATATAACTTTCTATGTGCTAAATTACCCACTTTCCTTTGTTGTTCCACGACATGTAACGTGTTTCAATAATATTATTAGCGTACGTTTTATAAGTGTCACCAGAACAATTTTGCAATGAAGTTTTATTCTCTCTTGTTAATAATTTATCGGAATTCTTAATAAAATCTAAGGCTGAAAAAATTAACAGTTCACGTGTTTCTTTACGTAAGATAGATAGAAATTTGTAAAATTTTGTTCATAAGTATTGTTGAATAAATTTACCAAAATTACTAGTGTCAGTAGCGAGATCCGACAATGAGCTGCTTTTAAGAAGTTTTGGCTTAACAGTTATGTGATATCGTTGGAAGATATTTCCAAAGTTATTGCGAAATTTTCTTTTGGGAGTGTTATTACTGGAAAATTAAATTAATATAAAAAATATATTTTTATAAAGCAGCAGAAACTAGGACAGAACAAATATATTATAATTTTAATCGAGTATAAATAATATTTTATTGTGCTTACTTGCGTTTATTTTGATCAATGCAGCTACTTTCATTTGAAACTTGTTTCGCACCGTTTATCTAAAGTTATTATAATTTATTTTATTAGGTTGTTATTAAAAATAACAATTTTCATTACCGTCCTATTAAGTAAATCAGCTAGTTAGCTTTAATGATGTTATAACATTACACTTATAGCGACTTTAATAATAATAGATATGTTGTTAAGTAAACTTTTTACTTAATCATTAAAACGTGTATTTTATTAAAAAAAAAAGTTTTTAAATTTAAGTATATAATTATCGCAATATATAGTAGAAACTATAAACTTTTATTAATTAGTCTCCGTTTTTAATTTATTAATTTCTTTACAAATTTATGAATCGGTAATGCTTAAAATTTCTTATGAATTCAGATATTTGTTAAAACTAAAGGTTGATAAGGATATTATAACTTACCTTTTCTAAGCTTCTACTCTTTTGCATTTCAAACTCACTAAACGAGTAATATATAAATAAACACCATAATGAATATATAAATGTCTTTAAGTTTATAAGAAATAACCAAAAATCCCTAAAAATTTTTGACAATTCCTGTGTGTGACATTCAGAGAAACGAATAGTTTAAATAAATTCCAAACATTGACAAAGATGAAAAACAATAATTAAAACGTGTTTTACGTATTAGCTGAAATAACCAGAAAAAAAAATTTAATCGTTTAACGGTTCAAAATTCACTAGTACATTACATTTTGTACGAAATATCTTTAAAATTTTATGAAGACTTAAAATTCATTTCTCTCGATCTTTCTAGAGATAAATCCAGAATATAACAACGTAAAGTTTCATACAGTGTTTCGGGAATTTAATAATAAACAAGAAGTAATATATAACATTTTGTAACTACGTATATATTTCAAGTTTATGTTTAGGGACTTACATTTTCCAGATCAAAGAAAACTAAATCAAAACAATTTCTTGCGGGTGTTATAAAACATTCAACAGAGTCATATCTACTCGACTTAGGCCGGTGTTAATGCAAGTGGTATTCGCAACAATTTTTTTTCAATTTTTCACTTTTATGCATTTAAACTGTATATACTATTAATAAAGATACTGAAGTAGTGTAACTACGGGGTGACACCGCACTCCCGGTGCGCCACTGACACTTGAAAAATTAAAAAAATCAGCTAAATAATTCTATATTTTTTAATTTATTACGGGGATATTTTTTTAATAATAAGCTGACGTTTTGCTATAAGGTTCATCCTTGTCTAAATCTGGAAGAATAATGTCTGTCGAAAAATATCAAAGATTTAAATACTTCTGAAAACTGACACTTATTAATAAGTGACAGTGTTGCACTGGTGGAAGCGATGTGTTCGATGTACAGTATAAAACAAATGAAAAATCGAGATTTTTCCATTAACATCTATCGAATGATTTCAAAAGTGATATAACCTAAATGTCATTGGCGGTCAACCAACCTTTATTTACATTAGAATTGTTATCTGTACGAATTATCTGTGATACCTACTTCGTTATTTTTCATGTTTACAATATTTTCAGAGTAAATAAAAACGTTACTTCCAGAACATTGGTCGATTCACAGATACTCAAAATTTTTGCAGAACCGAATCGGTTTTGTTTTTTTTTTTCATTCAATTTCACTGTTTTTATTTGTCGTTTCATACGCATTGCGTAATATTTAGTGTTTATATGTTTAACTTTTTTGTGTGCGTCTCTCTGCGAGAGTTATATCTTAAGTGGTCTAACGAATTTTATTCCATCGAAAAATTTTCCTTTTACTGAATACTATTCGTTTCACTCAAGATTATTGCGTCATTTGTGTTTTTGTTAAAATATTACATGTGTTCTTGTCTTTTTTTGTATTATAGTTAGTAATATCAGTTAGTGGTAAATATATTAATTATATAAAAAGTTATGTGTCAAAATACTAATATTTTATTGAAGAATTGTGAAGTGTCGTTTATGATATAGTCATTATATTTTGAACAATCTTTTCACAATATTATTTTATCAATAGGTAATCCATTTGTTTTCTCAAATAACAGAATCTAAATTAGATGAAAATACTAGTGAACTGCATCAAATTGGCTATTTCTCAAAAAAAAAAACATTTTTAACACGATTTTGCGATGCCACGATTTTGTCAAACACGATGTTGCGATTTTGTATGAAATCCCTCCCCCTACTCCCCGATTTAGATCTAACCCAAAACCGGTCAATGGAGAGATATAGTTATATCAAATATAACTACTAATGCCCTATTTATAATGACTAATACTTAAATCATTAGCTCAGTGAAATTAACTTTTGCTTTTTTTCGGCAAGTTATAGTTTAATATTTATTATTATTCTATTTGCTAAGATATACTTTATACATTTTAATAAGTAAATTAATATGTTCTATATATTCTTTAAAAGTGGTTAAATTTAACATATAATTTTATTAATGGGTATTAAACGATCGATATATCCACTAATGACAAAAATCTTATGTCGAAATTATTTCAATTTAATGCTCAGTGAAGTAAAAATTTAATATACTCTTAAATTTTATTATAAAATTCCTTGTCCGATAGATTATAAGTTTGACATAAAAATTAGTATTTATTACTCAGTTCGAAATTAAATCATAAATAAATATAAATGTTCACCTTGATCAACGCTAGAACGCGATTAACGCTAGAAATTAACAATTGTTCTTATCACCGATAAAGCGTGTTATCCGAGTAGTTACTATTAAAGTATGATTATAAGTTCTGTTATCGATTTCCAGAACTGCTATTTCAAAATAAAATTGAAATTCCATAATATTATATTTGCGACATATGCGCATGACAAATATATGGAATGCACGACTGTGCATGGTTTTGGCATTAATTCTTCTGAGAAGAACATATAATAGTACTGCAATATTGTATAATTATTACTTGTTTGCTATTTTTTATTGTTATTTTATATTCTATTGTTATATACAAAAAAAAATACTAATACCTTTTAATCATAGATTATAAGAAAATTTACAAAATTCATGTATTAATATAAACTGACTAGTCAATGGTAAAACAAGCTTTTTAGCTAAAGAGAACTCAGAAGCCCAATGGGCAAAATACGTAAAAAAGGATCCTAAAGGTTTCTACATTTAGTTAGAATTATTACTCATTATTGTTTCCATTGGATTATGTAAATTGCAAAGAAATCGTTATATCTAGAAAGCTTGGTAGCCCTTGAGCTATTGTTAATACTAAGAATCGAATGTGACACAGTTTTTTCCTTCTTAACTAGGAACTGAAGAACGAAAGGATATAACGGATCGTATCGAAAAAACGGTTTGAGTGTAGCCTATTTAGATTTTATGGTTATAGCTGATATACTATCTTTGACTAGAATGTCCGACACAAGACGTCCGCTAGCTGAAAATTTCTAAGGATTGGGTGTTTACCATGGTAGCCAAACCGATCACTGAGTCATAGTCGTTATTTGTGCAGCTACGCGTACATTACGAAAGATAAATCCGCGAGGTGTTTGATATAAGCATCGCGCCACTGAGAGCATCGACATTAGTTAACCAGACATCGTCCCTAGCGTCGTGTGTGCGAGATTTTCAAATTATCAACTTCTACAAACCAGATAAAACAATTTGTAAGTAGTAATCTAATAGATTTTAATTTCAAACTAATAGATTTTTAATCGCTGCCTTGGTAAATTTTGATTGCAACTTATGTACATATAATACCGGTTTCTTGGTGGCATCTTTTAAATAACCCACTTAAAAGTATTTAACGAGCTAGTAATTTTTTTTAATGGTTTTATGTACATGAATTTTGCCTTAATATATAAAATTTGTGATTTTGTTAAGGAAAAGAAAAAGATATATTACATTTCTTATTTACATATTCATCTTGTAACGCTTTTAGATTAAAGAGGATTTGAATATGTTGTACTAGGCGCAAATTTTATTAAATTTAAATGATTTTTTATGTAAGTATGGAGTTATTTGAATACTTTTTTTACTTTGTTAACTTCTCAATTTATTTTCATCAGTTAACAATGTGGAATGCAAAAGGTTTGAATTGGATGCCATATTTTGCACATCTTGAATTGATAATTTGTATTAATGTGTTAATAATTCCAATCTCAAACTCTAAGCGTAATAAATCTAATACTAAAATCTATAAGTTCTTTACTTAAATTAAAACTATTGAATGTCAATGGCATTTTTTTCCATTTTTCAATACGTGTGAGTCTATAATGAGTTAAAAGCTTATACAACTTTTTAATTCTCTTGTCTAAAAATTGTTTATACTGTACGGAACCGAAGTTCTACTCACACTTGGCTATTTTTTTATTAAAAGTCCAGACAGTCATCATTTTGAATAATGCGCATAATAATATTACAATAAAAGTGATTGCAAAAACTCCATTTGAAGCTCCAACAAAACATGCTTAAGGGGGTCATTGACAGAAAATTACTATTAAACTTATTCCTTTATGATCAATGAGATAAGTAAGACGTGTCTAATGTTAAAGTGTAAGAATTATTAAAATATATACTTTAAGTACTAGATATATTACTATAAAGAAAAGATTGCACATGACTAACTTTACAAATTTGTTTTTTTTTTAAACCGAAGGCACGGATTCAGTAAAGTTTTTGTTGATTAATTTTAAATAGATGTTTTAAAGTGTACTTTGCATTCGTTAATCGATGAAATGTAAAACCTTTCTAAATTCGTCTTCTATGAAAAGTTTTTTTGATTTATTTTGTGTTGAAAATATCATTCTTGAATGTTGAAACTAGTATTTTTTTTGGAAATATCGTTTTTAATTATAAAACGTTTCTTTACAGGAACATGGCTGATACTGATCGTGTTGTTTATCCTGACGAAGTGGAAGAAGTAAAGGAAGCTGCTATTGAAGCTAAAAAAGTAGAAAGCAATGAAACCGTTCCGACAGCGCCTGTAACATCCGATATTGGCTTGCGAAACATGATTGTTGTTCCTTCAAACTGTCCGCCAGGTTTTAAAATGGGCGCCGACGGAATTTGTCGTGAAGTTTTTAATTAAAAATCTGTTACATTGAATGTAGATTATAACTTTGTAAGTCAACGAAGTAGTGATGACGGGCTCTTTTTAAATATATAAAAGTATTGTTGTACTTA
Source organism: Pharmacophagus antenor (assembly GCA_018245475.1). Lineage (NCBI taxonomy): Eukaryota > Metazoa > Arthropoda > Insecta > Lepidoptera > Papilionidae > Pharmacophagus > Pharmacophagus antenor. Next base: position 30,139 of record DWQX01000665.1, read on the forward strand.
TATAGTCGTAAAAGGGCTTTCAAATGATTAGATATGAAAAAACTTCGAAATATTTTAAAGTTAAGATTAAGTACTTAATACTTTTATTTATAATTTGTCTCAGTATTATTGTTCCTTTTTTGTTGTAAGAACTGTCACGGCTTGGTGCTTCGCTTCGATATTATTTTGTAACGTCAATGAAGCGTTAAATATACTTATTAAAAATTACCTTAATGGTTTGTTCATTATTGCTTTTATTTTTGTCACCTTTTTTGCCGTTAGTTTATATTAGGATAAATTTAGCATCAAATACACGTGAAAATAGTATTAGTTTACGCCATATTAGATACTAAAGTTTTTATTAGTTTTGGCGCAAAAAAAAATTAAATATTGACTGTCATTAGTATTTTTCTTTCAAACATATAAAAAAAGTCTGTGTTCAGTATTAAAATTTGAAATCTCATTGTGTGTCGTTATTTATTCCTTGAGATTTTATAAAAGTGAATTTAATATATATAAATATTTTATAGAAATGGACAAAGCAATAAAAACCATCAGCTTTCTAATAATTAACGATCATTTACTTTAAAATACTCATATAATTACACAATAATCTATTATTAAATAATTATTTCTAAGTTAAAAAATTAAACATTTTATTTTAACTTAGTATAATATCATCTACGTAAATTATAAATAACCTAATGTAGCATAAGTTTTAACAAAAGGGGCGTCACTCTCGCAGGAATTCCTGAAAAAGAAAGTTATGTATTAAAACAAAATATAACTGTGTAGTTTAGTTACATAAAATTATTTTTTTTCCTTTTTTCGGCCAAGCAATATTGTATAAACATTGTTACGGTTTAAAACATACTTTTAAATATCGTTAAAGTATAATACATATCAAACATAATGCGAAGTGTTTAAATGTTTTAATTTGCAATCAAATTTAGACCTTATTTTATTAGACGAAAGGCACAATAACATCTAAGGCTAAAATCTTTCAGAAAGTTATTATACAATTAAATTAATGTACAAAGCAACATCTTTTGTGTTTTTAATGAGAGTAATTAATTATTTACGTCGATATTTTGATACTATAATCATTTTGATGACTATGTAATTTTTTAACTGTATACTGCAATTTTTTTCAATTAAAAAATAAAATATCCAATAATTGTGTTAAATAAATATATATGTGACGAGCAGTTAGGCGAAAGTCAGTTTGGTTTCCGGTCAGGTATGGGCACACGTGAGGCACTTTTTGCTCTTAATGTTCTAGTACAAAATTGCCGTGATATGCAAACTGATATAATTCTATGTTTTATCGACTATGAAAAGGCGTTTGATAGCATAAAGCACGATATTCTGCTACATCAGTTGCAAGATATTGGATTGGACGGCAAAGACATAAGAATTATTAAAAACTTGTACTGGAACCAAAGAGCCACGGTCCGAGTCGAAGATACAGAAACGGATCTCATGGAGATAAGACGTGGTGTCAGACAAGGTTGTATCCTATCTTCCCTTTTGTTTAATTTGTACTCCGAAGCAATTATATCAGAAGCGCTGGAAGGACTGGAGGTCGGTGTAAAAGTAAACGGCAGTCGTGAATAATTTAAGATACGCCGATAATAACGTACTGATAGCCTCCACTGCACGGGATTTACAAGTATTGCTGGACAGAGTCCACGAGTGCAGCTTAAAGACGGATTTGAACATGAACGTCTCAAAAACTAAATTCCTGGTCATAAGCAAGAACCCCTTAAATCCCCGAATCACCATCGGAGGGATAGAACTACAGCGCGTGCGGATGTACAAATACCTCGGGTCTTGGGTTAATGAAGAATGGGACAGCGAAAAAGAAATACGCACCCGTATTAGAATAGCCCAAGCCACCTTAAAAAGAATGGATAAAGTTCTATGCAACCGCCAATTATCCATAAAGCTCCGAATACGAATACTCCAATGTTACGTGTGGCCTGTGGTATTCAATGGTAGTGAGGCATGGACTCTAAAAGCCAAGACACAGAATTATCTGGAAGCTTTTGAGATGTGGTGCTACCGTAGAATGCTACGTATTAGCTGGACTAAGAAAGTGTCTAACGTGCTAGTACTCCATCGCGTCGGAAAGAACCGCGAATTGTTGCAAACCATCAAACGTAGGAAAATCTCCTACCTCGGTCATGTGTTGCGACACGAGAAATATCATCTTCTCCAACTTATAATGATGGGCAAAATCGCCGGGAAAAGACGCGTTGGTCGTAGAAAAAAGTCTTGGCTCAGAAATAGAGAGTGGACAGGGATTGCCAGCGTTCAAGACGTCTTTCGTTTGGCTAAAAATAGAGAGATATTCACTAAGCTGACGGCCAACCTCCTATAATGGAGTGGCACAAGAAGAAGAAGAGATATATAAATACATTTAAGTAGTCAAAAATAAAGGAAGTTTGAAAGCCGAAATTCGAATGGTAAAAAATATTCTAACCTCTGCAGCCTTGATCGCACAAAAACTTTTGATTATATTCAGATAAAAAATCAAAGCCATCTATATTTAATTTAAATTCTCATCGCAATCAATTCTCTTTGATTTTGTGATCAGTAATTTGGTTTCAGGTTTATTATTAAGTGAACTATTAGGTCATTTACTTTTACTATACAAGTAAACAAACTAAAAATATTTAATAAGTAATAGAGGTACTATAAGAATTATAAGAGCAAATTTTTTTCCGCGTGGTTGTAGAAATTCATTTATGAAAGGCTTTTTACTTCTATATGACTAACTTTTGTATTCTAATTAAAAAAAATTAACGACAAAATAAAGATTGCAATAAAAGTTCTGTTGATTCATAGTAACCAATGCTTAATAAATGGTTTGGAGTTCAGTAAGGATAAACATTCTGATATCGTCTGTGTACGTAGACTTAAGTAAATAAGAATATGATAATTGTTTACTTTAAGCTAGTACTAAAACGCTATGACTAAAATTACGTATCATGGATTACGTTCTTAAGAATCCATTTACTCAATTAGCATATAAACAGTTCGCAAAATGTTAATATTAGTTGAATATATTAACACTTTCCAGGTTGGAAAACAAATGCGAATCAATTATCAATCACGATCTGCCTTACACATAAATATCTACATGGCAAAGAATGACGTATATGTAAATCTATCATAGGTAGGTTACGAAGCGCACCTTTGGACTTTTCTATCCATGTTATTTTCTTATTATTTATGTAATTTTAAAGTTTTAATAATTACAAATACAGTCGAAGATTAATAATTTGAACAACTACGTTCGTTAATGAAGTTACACTTTTTTATAACTACATACGACGTTGTTAGCATACATTTAAATTATATGTTATTTTGTTATAGCAAATCTAAGATTTTAAAGAAAAAATCTTGCAGTTTTCTGAATATTTTCTATACAGGTTCGACTTATACTTTTACAATCAAATACTAATCATAGCAGTAATCTTTTACTGATTTCCAAAAATTAGATACGATATAAAGCTTATTGTATGTCATTACAATGACATACAATAATGTCATTGTAATGACATGACACTAAACGAAATCATTCGATTCCCACCCGTTACAGCTTTCCTTAGCAAAATACATTAAAAAAAAATTGATAAAATACTAGTGATTGCATAAATATTAAGATTATTTAAACGGTACTTGCAGGGGATGTACGCATTCCGAGTCAGTTCATATATAATTATAACCTTCAATATTACACTTCATAAAAGAAATTGAAAATGCCAGACTTTTATTTGTTCCCATTGACAAAGAAAAAGAGATAAGATTATATGGGGAAAATACTTTAAAGCGACAATTGATAATTATCTTTAGCGGAGTTAAATTGAATTCTAGTCTGTTTTCAAAAATAATATATAAAACTTTATAGCAGTCATGTTTGTGATATATTTTTCCAACTTGCTCTGCACTACGTAGTGACACAAAGATTTAACAGAGTTCATTGAACATTGACAGTGAAATATTGAATCCCATTGCTTACTAATATTACAATAAATAATTTATATAACAATCATATAAACGAGGTCGCGAATAGAAGCTAAATTATTGTCTCTACTCTAGCTATTACAAAACTTTTTTCGTTAAGTAAGAAAGTCGTGTCTGATGATACTGATGCCTTAAGAGATATGACATGTTAATTGTATTTCTAGTGAAGTAAACTAGTTATTACAATAGCACGATTTAAATTCATGTGACAGTCTAAAGGATCCGCTTGAAGCATAAAACGCAATAAATGATTAACGTTACTTCATTAGTAATTAAATCGGTACACATTACAACGTGTAATAATTACGGTAATTACTTTATATCCATTGATTAAAATTACAAATGTATAACTAGAAGAACATACGACATAAGGCCTTAGTCTTCCCTCATGGCTCAGGACAAGTAAGTTTACTGACAACCAAATTTTTAAAATTAAGTAGCTTATTGCAATTGGACTATCGTCAAGAAGTAGGCGGTAAAGTGATATCAGCCTTGATCGCTTCTTATAAAAGAGACCAGTTATAAATAATCGTTTTGTTTTGTTACAAAATGTAGGAGTTTTCAGAATGTATCCCGCTCTGTGAATGAATCAAAACACGTGAAAGTTGCGAACTCGCCGTTCTTCAGACTCAGAGAAAGCTGAAGAATACCGATTTGTAACGTCTTAGAACAGATAAGAAACAAAAATCTGAAATAATAATATTATGTTGATATTGATAATACTATGTACGAGTACGAGGTAGGAGGTTTGTATCGTCTTCGATTTTTTCAACAATGGTCTTAATTATTTATTGTAAAATAAAGTGCATATTTTTCACGTATCTTTTTGTTCCGGACTATTATATTTTTAGCTCCTTATTGATATTTAAATTGAAAGCGAATTTTATTATAATGAAGTGCCTATTTTTAAAATAAAACAATATGTCACTATTTAATCGAAACTTAACGTAACAAACATTTTTCGATTTCTTTGGTATTTATGTAAATAATATGGTAATATGGAAAAAAGTATAGTAAATATATGATAAAATCTTCGAACATGATAAGGAGAAAATAAACGATAAAACAAATTAGGACACTGTTTGTTATTTGATTTTAATTGTCTCTTTTCAACCAATACAAAATTGTATCTTAATGAAGGTTCTTTGAATGTAGGTATGTTTGTACAGATATGAACATATGCAGCTGACAAGATATTTAAAAATTCTCAAACATATACTCTAATAATAAAACAAAAATTATTACTATTACTAAAACTGATTTTTAAGGCATTCGTGTGATAGCAAATAACAAATTAAAACATTTCTAATGTCTGAACAAAATGATAAAATTACAAATTGTCATGTGATTAAAAATAAAATGTCATAAACACTTCGCTATAAAGCGAATTTTGTGCAAATTATAAACAGAAAAGTGTATGGGAGCATTTTGTACATTCTATTGCACGAGACTTGAAATCCAAACCGTGATTACTTACTCGTCCTCCCATGGACAAATGTCGTTTCGCTGCTTTCGCTCGCCGATGCCGCTTAAATTTTCTCGCATAACAATATTTGATTCAGAAACCGACGACAGTTCGTCATTATGAGCAATTTTCTTCATCGCATCAGACTCAGAAGCCGCCTTGCATTCTGCCGTGACTCGCTGTGACGGCACCAAAGGCATTTTGTCAATGTTATCTTCATCGACCCCAATGTCTTCGCAGACAGCGAGCGGTGCTACTGGCGGTCGAACCGATGTCGTCTCTATAGCAACTGTCACAACCGTAGTTCTACATGTATCACTAGGCGTTTCTGTAAGGGAACTTCTTGCATTATAAATTGGCGATTCCGGCTTTGGTGCGCTAACAGAATCTACCACAGGAGAGTCCTCTTCACTCGTTTCTAATTTCCTAATTCCATGCACGGGGCAAGGCAGTTCTACACTTGCCTCAACTTTATTTGATTTATTTTCTTGAATATCGCTGAAATTACTACTTATATCTTTACATGAGGCCGGACTGATTTCTTTTGTCGTTGACGGTTCGCGAGACAGCGTTCTCGGCACAGATGCAACATTGTTCTCTGATGATTTCGACCAGTCGGACGCTTTAGATTCTGCACTAGAGGTAGTCGACTCGTCGTACAATTCTGTCGAGAGTACTCCCATTGACTTGTTAACCATTTTAACATCTTCATTTAAATCATCAGTTCGAACATCACCAGAAGGAGTAGAAATAGAAATTGTTTCTGTAATAGTAAGTGCACAACGATCATCAATAGTTTTGAAATGAGAAATATTAGCCTCAGTAGGCGTAGCATCAGCTGAAGCAAATACAGAAGAAGGTTCTTCGGAGGGGGCCACGGAGCGGCGTTCTTCTGAGGAACTGTATCCGGGTAGAGAATCGGCCGATTCTTCATCTGGCGCTGAACTGACACTGATAGTGGGAGTTGGATGTGGCGGAGTAGGATTAGTCGCTGTCGCAGGGGCAGGTGGAGGACGCAGTGGCCGAGGAGTATGGGGTGGCGAACCGAGAGGAGCTAAATGCCTCGGTTCCACCGCCGACAGACGTCGTAATGGAGGCGGTGCACCCCGTAAACCTCCGTCTAAAGTACTCTGTTGTGGGAGGCGCCGTGTTCGCTCAGCAACCACTACTGCCGAGCTGACATCCGAAGAGGAACTGCCGGAGTCAGCAGCAGAGTCTTGGCGCCTTCTATTCCCTCTGCCATAAACTCCTTCTCGTGGTGGGCACTCCCAAGGCATTACATCTGCTGTATCATCATCAAGTGGATCTCTGAAAAGAACAGACAAATTTTTGAATAAAAATAAGTCCGCATTCAAATTATTTAACCTGCAAATATTACCTAAATGGAATATCGCACAAGTTGGATTGCGAATGACTGTGAGGAGGCGGTTCGGATGCGCGCGGCGGTTGCACGGCGCTCACAGTGAGCTCGTGTGCGGAACCCGTCAGCGAACGGTCTGAACCGCGCCGCCGCGATAGACCCGTGCCACTTGTCGAGTTCGGCTTTTTCTTCACCTGTCCGCCGAAGTTAAAGAACCTGAAAGGAAGATATTAAGTTTAGTTAACTTTTAGTAACGAACGCCATTGTTCCTATACTTACTCGTATAAAATTGGTTGCTAAAATGGCCTATGATACTGTATAATATGCTAACTATAATTTTATTATACCGACGATAAAGGGAGTCTGTGAACGCCAATATCCGAAATCATACAAGCGATGACCATTTAAATTGACACGAAAACGTATTTCTATACAGAAAGAGTAAAAGTTAACCTTTTTATAATTTTCCACCACAGGTTCAACTAATTTTTCGAATTTATTATTATTTACATTTATAATTTCTAATTAATGATCTACTTTTAAATTTAAAGACTGACATTAAAAAATATTATCGATATCTACAGTTTCAGCTAATAAATTATATGGTAAGAAATTAATATTCATTTGTATATCATGTTTCCCTTTTCCATAATTGGTTGTAATTATTGTTAGAATTGTTTCTTTCATTAAAAGCTTCACTTTACTATGCATTGACGAAATAGCGACAGTGAAAGTGTGAATAATCGATTTAGTCACTACAAGGAGACCGGCACATTGGATTTGTCACATTTACATCGAATTAGACTTACTTAGCCTTCTTTTGATAAACGCTTTTGCCCTCAGCGAGGAGGCGTTGGAAGTGATCTGAACGTATGAAGCGAGGGTAGCAGTCTTTCTTAAGCAGTAGGCTATATACGTGGTCAGCTGCGTGGTCGAAAGCGTATCGGGAGCCGCTACGCAGACCTTCCATCACTCGATCTGCCGTCGCCCCATCGATATTAATCTCGCATGGTGCACCGGGCTTAAGAAACTCCCTAAAATGTAAGAAAATACACTACAATATAATACAACATAAACAAAACCATACAATAAATACAATAAATATTAATAAACTAATACAATAAATATATAAT
>DWQX01000666.1:0-38092 GCA_018245475.1 Pharmacophagus antenor
GAACTCTGTCTAAAACGAAAGCTACAATGCCATAAAGAGACTCATAGATACTGGAAATTTGTAAATTATACTAAAAAAATATATTTAAAGATTAAATAAGTTATGAAATAACTGTAGGTGTTTTTGGATACGCTATGGATACTAGTATCGAAATCGGCTGGGATGGAGTGGATTGGAATAGAATACCATTATCGTTATTGCACACCAAAACAAAGTAATACAATGAAACATATTAATAATAGAAAAGTTACAAAGTCGGTGTCACTGCTAAAAGCAGTCTATTACAAACTACCTTTCGATGGACATATAAAAATAAACTTAAATGATTATATACATGACAGAAACATATAGATACTCAAATTTATAATAAAATAATTATGCTCTGATATCAATCATGAAAAGGTCACTTAGAAAAATACATAATAAACTATGTGAACTATTCTTCTTACTTTTATTTTGACAATTTCGCAAAATAGTTGTTAGGTGTGTGATACTGAACATTTTCCATGATTCTTTACGATAATTTATTCTATAGTAAGAGACTTCAAATGAAAATTTTCTTGTGATATTTTTCTTTATTAGGATTCCAACATATATTTAATGAGAAAATATATTTGTCTTTTGCTCCAATAAACTAATTAATAACTTTTTGCCACAAATGAGAAGCAGTTTTTAGATAAAATATTGTAGTATTTAAGTATAATTAAAAAGATAACATAGTAGAGGAAAAATAGAATGTGCAAACCTTAGTTAATTTTAGTTTTAGAGCAGATTTTCCAACTTCTATGAACTAGTTGGGAAGTGCTGATAAATAACGTTTAGCTATCAATGCAAACTTGGTCAAATATAACAGACTGCTGAGTATTGTCAAACATCTGTAGCTCAAGTTACCCTCTAAAGTTGAAAATTGCTCCAACAAACATACGCTTTCTAAGTATTTACATAGTGCACGCCCAACTGCTTATCGTGGATATAAAGTTATAAATATGCAAATTCAAAATATATTTAATTCAGAATTCAAGTGAAATGATTACCGTCGGTGAAAAAAATGTAGCCGATGTCGAGAAGAGTCAGGCAAGAAACTCAAGGGCATTATTTAATAGAATGAATGTAAATATATAACAATGAAAATTAAAATGTATTTATCTCTCTATGTGCCAGTGTTACTTTCGTATCACATTTTAATTTATTGACATTTTGCGCAGAAATGCAAATATATGCAAATATAGTAACGATATGCAATAACATTGTTTAAACGGATTTTTTTTTCATTTGCTTTAATAGGTTCATAATTAAAAGTTAGTTTTATATTAGAGGATATCTACCCGCTAATACTATGCTTGAGCAAATATCAGGGAGGGTAATAGCCTTTCATAGCTTTTTTGTAATCCTATATTAAATATAAGGAAAATAATTAACGATGAGTTTTAAACATTATGTAATGATAAAGCAAGGAAAATTAAACCATTAGGTTATAGTACGCAATTATACAAGTCTGTGTTTACTTACTCGTATTTTCAATTATGTAGTTTGAAATGTATTTAGTTAGTTTAGTTTGTGTAATATTTAGTATGCATAAATTAATCGATATTTTCTACTGGACTAACAGTTGGCTGGACAATGTTTAACGCTTTATGTGTGAAAACACGTAATTACACCACTTTATACACAGAAAACATTTAATTTGCTTAGTTAGCTACGTCTAAGCTGGAATTAAATTCCACTCCGTAACTTTCAGTGTAGTTTATATTCCAGATGAGAGGAAGCTCTACCGCCTCGCGTATAAACTCGTTTAGCCTTCAACGCGATACCGATATATAAAATTACAAGTCTTTCTCCTGCGCTAACAAATAATGCGTCATGAAATTAAGCTACACAAAATTAAATCTAAACGGAAATTTTAGGAATGGTAGAAAACGAATACTTTTTATTTAACCTGATTAGTGTTCATTTCGTTTATTTTTTTTTAAATGAACCACATTTTAAAAATAACATACTTAAACTGTGAACTTAATCTAACCATATTGTAAATTTTAGAATTATAATATTATTACGATTAAACTATCCGAAAGTCGGTTGTTTATTATACTATCAGTTTCAGGTAGTGAATTTATTTTAATAAAATATTTTCTTTATTAATTCAAAATTAATTAATTATAAAATTAGTATTTATTTAATGTTGAAAGATGGATCAAGTCCATGAATGCTTTTGACTATTGGTCTTTTGTTCAATTTGTATGTGTTATTACGTTCGGTGACTGATTTATTAAATAAAAATAATTAAATTTTTGCAAAACCTTGTGTATTTATATGAAGTATTAGGATATTACACGTTCAAGTTTTTAAGTAACAAAAAAAATCTATAGCGGACATGTTACTTTTATTTATGCGCGTTCTTCATATTACTGTAGTTTGGAAAATTTATTCTCAGGCAATAGCGTAAGTTTTAAAACTTGTTCACTTGGAGCGTAGTTGATATACAAGCAAAGGCAAAATATCCCTTTTCACATATAAAGTTGCTGCAACTGTCCGAGGAATGTATAAAGCACTTCCATTCCTGGCATTCCTGTTTATGCATATTAACTTAAATTTAAAAACACCGCTGCTCGAAAGATATTTTCAACTCCATAAAAATCCTCCACGTCGTTGGTAAAATGGTTACAATAAGAAAATATTAAAGTAAGTTTAAAAAATGCAACGTAAATATTATCAAAAAAGTATTCATGAATAGATTTTAAATGGAATTATGTACTCGTATAATATAATCAACTACCTCTATGGCGCAGTGGTTCACCGCTTGCTCTGAACGCAATAGTGCAGGGTTCGATTCAAGTGCCACGGGTCTTTGGGAGTCTACGTGACATACTTTGAACGTTTCTCTCTTGGACCATGAAATTCTGCAAAGTTGAAGCTAGTTATTAGATGCAGCAGTATTCCTCCAAGAACACTGGTGAATAAACTTTGAATTTGTCATTCTTCGATATTATGTATACATTTAAATTGTAAGAAGGCGATATTTTGTTTCCTATCTTGTCGCGTGCAAATTGGCTAAAAATAATATAGTAGCTACTTATTTAAAGTGCTCAATTCAGTAAACACTAACTGGGAAGACATTTTGCAACATGTTTGGTATGTAAAAGTCTATGAAGAATTTCCACCGTGTAATAACGTTTATTTTATTTTATTATTATATTAGCTATAGTGAAGTAGTTAACCAGAAATATTGTTTCCATGTCTTCTTACACTGAATTACCAATTTATATTATGATATAGTTGATCGTATGATACTGAGTAAGGGGGGCTTGAGCCTTTATTTATTGTACTCATTTTTATTTGCCATTAACTAAAGTAGCGTGAAATATTTTAGAATGTAATAAAATTTTGTATCATTTCAACGGACAATTTATCTCTGGGAAAATACACTTTTTTGTTCTTAAAGTAAAATTGTTAATTGAATTAGTTATAATGTAATATAGTAATTGAAAATCTGTAACTATGCTTCCCTGCGCAATTCTTAAGTAATACTGACAGCAGAGGTCCATCGAGAATGACCCGTTCGACTTGCTAGAGCCATAACTTTTGCTTTACGACCCATAAAGCTTCTTATTTTTGGGCACTTATTATACGGAAAGCGTCTTTACACCAACATTCCGTACGTAATTCCTTGCAATTTAAGGAAATAAAGGTCCGCTACGACCTCAGTATTGGTACGAACCAAATTTAAAAACGATCAAGAATTCCCCAGGCGAATGAAATGATTTTTACATTTACTGTATTGATTTTTATCTTACATTTAATATATAAGCGATTCTTAACTTGTAGTGAAACATTTTTAATTTATGAGTACGTAATGAATTAAATGCGGTCTTCAGTATTGATTTTATATACCATAAAAATCAACCGTGGTAAAGAAATGTTTACATAGGCTACGAGAAACGATTTCGCGGTTATTGTTAAAAAATAACGACAGTAAATATTTTGACGTACCTATAGCACTTCGGAAATCAAATCGAAATGCCAACACCGGCTTACCAATCACATATTAACAGAGGTCCCCCATTATCGAAATTTATTCCATCTATTTGGTAAATGGCAAAAATTTTGATATAGTGTCAAAAACAGATAGCTTTATTAAATGTTACACTTAGATATAAAAGAACAGATGATTAATATAATGATGATGAAGACAAAATGTATCACAAGTGTTAAGAGAGCTATAAATAATTAGAAATCCCTATACGATACAAAAATTCAAATGTTTATGTGATGCATAAATTTTGTTGTTCCGTTTTAATCACTTTTACAATTAGTTGTATTTAAATGAAAATTTATCATTTTAGACTAGATTCTAGTTGGCATTCATGCTATGACGCAGCGTTGAACGGGAAATTAATTACATCATTCGTTAATTGCGACTCAACGCGGCAAAATCTACATGAAAGTACGTGAAATCGTTGAGTGTTAAAATTCCAGTTTTATTAAAGTTAATGACGTTAGATACATAAAAACTTGGGTTTATAAATGTCTATATAGGAGTAATAAGATCACCTATATGCATTAAAATATTTTTATCTTTTATTGCTAATCTGTAGGGCATTCTAATCAAATGACTATCGGTAGACGTGATCTCGGTATGCCCCCATAAGGGCCATCGATCTGGTGGTGATGTTAGAGTAAGACCGTTCGATGTGGAAATTTCTGGAAACGTCTATGTTAAGCCGAAACGACTATTGGCAGATTATGGCGGCAGCTTCACAGTAAGGTTGGTAGCTAGCTAGGCGGGTACGAAAAACCCTACCCTGTTCTAAATTTCACTAATTACTCGTATGTAAACTGGTAGCAAGGAAGGTTAAATGTTATGCCATGGATATAGTGTAAATAAAGTTAACGATTGATAAATTTATATTACCTTCAGTATTCGGTGATTATATTATAATACGTACTATACCTCAAATCAGTATTAATAGTAAAAACATTAACCTACTATTAATTTGGATTATGATCTTAAAATTAATGTCGTAAAATATTAATACAAGTAAACTTGTTGGAAAATATTGTTTTTATTTAGAATTATAGAATTCTTATAAAAGCATCACAGACTTTATTAACGTAGAAACAACAAAAATATGCTTACAGAGAGATACTAAGTCATTTAATTTGGATAAACCGCGAAATGTCTATTTACATTCCACTGTCGGACAAAGATTTTCGAGATAACCATGACGGTAATTGAAATATTTAAAACGAGCGTAGAAAATTTAATTCGTGGTTGTGATAATGAAGTTGAAAATTTGAACAAGCGAAGGAAAGGAAATGAAGGCGATGTGGCTTTGTGAAATATTTCGCCTCTTGTAAGAAATTGAAGGAGGAAAGGAAAATCAACAAGAATTTCGAACGATTGTATTAATAAAGATGAAGAAGCAATAAAATGTGCAGTCTCTATTAGCTCTTTGGAATTTGGTTACGTTTTTCGCAAAAACGAAATTCCTTTATTATAACCTTTTTTATTAAAAACAACAATAAAATATATTATTATATATTTATTATACATTGAGGAATTTTTGTGATTGTATAATTTTTTCGACGTAACATTATACAAACATATAACAAAAGTTGGAAAAAATTATTTTACAAAAATACGGTGTCGGTATAATAGAAAACATTATATGTTCATCAAACAGCTTATGTTATGTTTTACTGCGAAATTAGATTTATTTAATTACCGATTCAATTATTGGAATTGAAACTTTTATTTACAGCCTTGAATTACGAAGCGTTTTCGTGTCGCTAGTAAACAATGCTCCGTCAATATTTCAGGTATCGACTACCATGAGCTGTAAATGTTATCAAGCGAACTACTGTTAGATATAATTAATTTTGAATTTATTTTCGCGTTAGCATTTCATTTAACAAATAGTAGTCAGTAATTTTGATTATACACTCATGTTTTCGATATGTAAAACATTATTTGCTGTTACATTTTTCTTCATCTCACTCCGGTCTTTTGTACACTGATTTGTACAAGATGTCAAATGTGTGTAAATTAATAATCCAAACACGCCTATATATATATCTGAAAATTACTGTATATTATAAATAATGTAAGTCAGTAAATAAAAGTAAGTTCCCATGGAGCTGATGGATATGTGTTGAAATATTTGTGTCTTCTTATTTTCTTATTTTAACGCTGCAAATGATATAGTTTCTGATTGATGTTTGTTCTTTACATCGACACCAAAGTTTCCTTTGTTATTCTTTAGTTCCTAATAGTGGAAATTATCTTTACAGGAAAACCTTGTTTAAATGTTATGCGTAAATTTTCATTAATAAACATTCCAGCACATAGACAGTATTACATCTAAAGAGAAGTTTAAAACATTTTGCTAAAACATTTAGCACGTATATAAAAGACATGTAAAGAATTTCTAAAATCCGATAAAAATTTCTCACACGTAGATTTTTGGCATAAGGACGGTTAATGTTACATATAAAATAACGTTAATTCTTTGAAACTTCCAAATTACATCGTAACCTTATGTCTCGAAAGGATTTCAGTTAAAGCCTTTTCGTATTTCAGAATGAACCCAACGTTTTTACTTTATATATAGTTATACATATGTACTAACGTATGAATGAGTAGAGTAGGCCAAAGTGAAAATGATTGATTGAGAAAATACTAAATTGAGCATTTATCGCTCTATTCTGTAAGTAACACACTGTTAGGTCACGCTAACGCTTTCGTGATGAGTGATAATAAAACAGTATATTTATTTATTTAATCACCTACAGATTTATCGACTTTATCATAAAAGTCTATAAGAAGAATGAGAATAACTCCTAACACTTTTATTAAATAGTGTAGCCCAAGATTTAATATTCAGATTGCCTGTAAGATTTGACCTTAATTTTATAATGAATTTATAATGAAAATTTTATGACTGCTTGGAGGCACAGTGTTACTGCTTGGCAGTAACACGGAGTGACATGGTGGACCCGAATTCGAAGTATAAAACTATTTTGTTTATTTTGTTATTTATTTACATTGTTGAATCGTCAACTGGTTTTCAGAAGAAATAACTTAAATACGTAAGTCAAAACATTAATTAGCATTAATTAATAATTCCCTTTAAGGTTTTATAGGAGCAGAAGTATGATGGCTGAGTTAATTTAAAGTTTTCATGTGTGTGATATTCAAATGTTAGCACAATAAATATGTTGATAATTTTGCCGTTCTAAATTGGCGACGCGACGTTGTGCGAACTTGAGATTATTCGTTTATTAATTAAACCTAAAGGGGTCTTCAAACATCGCGTACAGAGTTCATTGCACCGTGTTGTAAAAGTTCAGTTTGAAGACAGGTCCCGTAATAAGCAACTAATCTGGTCTTGCTTTTGACAGAAACCGTAAAATCTACATTGGAAATTTGTAATTTACTTACTTTCTCAGGCTCCCGCACGCACGGTTACCACCTACTCGTTATTAAAAATAAAATTGTTTGCTTACTTTACTTTAATCAACTTATATATTGAATAACTTTTACCCGCGCGTTTATTCGGTGTAATTTTTTTATTTAATATTTAGATTAATCTCCTTCCAGTATGTATAACAATTTTCGAGTCTATCAATGCAGAGAATAATACGTTCCATTGTAATTTATACTCCCTTTTTTCCTTCTTGGCGGATAGATTAAAAAAAAACATTCCTTGAATACCTTCATATTCTAAAATGGACATACTTGGCTTCAGATTTACACGATGTTAAGTGGCCGAATAAGCTCACTATTCAGACTAAACATGCGGCCTCGGGGTCAAATCCGGAATACAAAACAAATTGTAACCAGCTCAGCCAGTGAAGCAGCTAATAACGCAATACATTTTACATTAAAACATTATTCTTCCAGCCAATTTGATTTATTTCTACTAAAAGTTATACTATTAGGTCACTACGAAAAATTTCGTAAAGTCCACTTCATGAATCAAATATTATTGTGTAAACATAATTTACCCAACGACTTCATATTCGATAGCTATGTTTACAAATAATAATTTCTCCAACGATCTACGCCAATTGGTAATATTACCTGAAGTTGTACAGCTTCTTTTATTTGTATTTACAATTAATCACAGTTTAGATTTGTTTTGCATTATTTCAATAACAGAAATATCTTTTGATGAGTCATAACATTTTAATTAACGTCTAAAGTTTTTTCGTTCATTTAAAATATCGTCCTATCTTGAAATGCTTGTTAAGGTTGTTTTCTAATAAAAAATATATAGTTCTAATAAATATAAAACAATCATTCATTGTTAATGTAAATATTTTTTTCTTACTTTTAATGCAACAAAGCTTACAGATATTGAGATTTTTACAATGCACCCAATTGCAATTATCGCCTTATTACATATCTCATTGATTAAATTCTTACAGTTCCAATACAATATTTGTATAAGATAATTTTTATTAACGATTTATCTGTAATAGTCTAAAATTAGATTTACCTACATATTTTTATGGTTTTCTTTTTGCGTCTGTAGTAATTTTGTGCATTATTGTATTCTTATTTTTCCTGTTTAGCAATAAAATGTTTAAAATCATATTGCCAGAGGCAGTATAAAAAAATACAAAAGTCAAACGCATATTAGTATACAAAACTTATTATTTAGGGTTGGTCCGTCAAAATTACAGGTCTGGTAAATTTAGTGTCAAAGCTGTTTTGTTCCATATATTATTTGACCGAGTAGATAGTATAGATATGAAACTTTTATCAATACAGGGAATATGTCTAATCCATACATTTCACCGTAATATCAATTCTTTGGATAGATATTCTAAAAATTCAATATAATTAGAATTAAAGTAGAATTATAATTTTTCAACTCAATTATAAACTTGCGATAAAATTATGAGAACTTTGATATTCTCCGGCGAACTCCGTGAATATAAATAATGTAACATCATTAATGTTCCAAAAGTACAAACACTGAATATAAAATAAAAAATTTGAACAGCATAAAGGATCATAGTTCCAATTAATTATGACTAATTTTAGCTGTATTAGCTGCAATAAGGGCCGAGTCTCATTTATTTAAAACGTTAATTATAAAATGGCGTTACATATTCTTACTTAACTGCCCTGTATGTGCTATTCGTTATGCGATCTTAGCAAATATTCTAAGAACTCGCTACAAATAACACTCATGTGTTAATAAAATATTGATGTTATGAAATTTTAAGTTTTGTCCCTGTTATGATAACTCCATACTAAAGACATGTATAAAAACGTGTAAGTGAAAATATATATGGTTTATAATAATTGTTGATTTCTATTAAACAAACTTTCAATAATGTTGATTAATAAAAGCAAGTCTACTTAACTTTTCGAATAGCAAAAAAATGTGAGAACGTAATTTATTCTATTAACGCTGGAAACGAAGTTGCTTTGACCTTCAAATTTTAGACGATCAAAGGAAAAGCGTTTGTTCAACAGCGACCAAACTTTCAAATTTCAATGAACATAGCTGATTATAGCCTTTGTGGGATTATTCTTACGTTGTTTAGTTTGACTAACTCACTCATTTTGATAATAAAGTGACGGGAAAATCTAACTTAATGAGAATTTCGTTTAAGCAAGTTACGCCTAAGTTGTTGATACATTGTAAGCAAAAAAAAAACGACTTAAACGATGATATTCCAATATCAATATTTTAGCACCAAAACATCCAAAACAATTTTAGATTATTTTTTTAAATTACCAATTACTTTTTATCTTTTACTCCCCTATCCAATTAATATTAATGACAGTAGTCAAATAATGAATCAGGATAAATATTCGAATATTAGATGGAGATATTTTTGGTAGAACTGTTATATTGACTTTTTATATGTGTTGCTAAAGATGGATAATGTTTTTCACGATAACCCATCTCTAACCTTACTTGAAAAAACTCGACTTTGAGTGGGGTCGTTAGGAATTTGAAAAGGTTTGAGGAAATATTTGGTGATATTTTCTCAAACTATTATGGATTACTATATCATCGCTTACCAATGTTTACTGACATGATACTAATGCACGTGTACTATTTATTTTATAAAGAGACGTTAATGAATTGAATACTTTAAAAATAGCTTTTTCTTACACTATTGTTATATTCCTTTTTATCGTTTATGACCTAACGCTTGACTCTGACATCACCTGATGTTAAGTGATAATGAGACCGTAGATGGTGAAGCGTGTTCATTCAGAATACCTTTGCCTCTTATATGTAAGACTGTCTAGAAATAATGCTGTTATGGCGACAGACTGACATTGAGGTCGGAAGCTAATTAAGCGGGTGCAGATAACTTCACCTCCACCCAAAGTCCAGTACGTAAAGCTTTATTCTTTTAAAATAATCAAATGTAATGAAAAGGAAAATTTTTGATAATACCATAAAATTCAAAATTTGTTTATTCAAATTAGGTTCCACCAGATAGTACTTTTTGAAGTAAAAACTTTAAAGACAGTATTTCCGTCCATATTCGTCCGTCCATCACAAGCAACGTCTTACATAAGCTACCGTAACCGCAGATCATAAGACGTGCCTTATATTTGTTTGTCCACTTTAATTGTATTAAAAAATTCATGTCGGTAATTAGTTTCGTGTCACTTTCTTCATAATTGCTTTAGAAATATTAGAGAGTTCCATAAAAACTTACTACATTTGTTCCATTTTCCGTTAATAGTAGGTAAATCAAGCAAAACACTTTTTTTTTTGTTTTGTTTAGTTACGTTTTATACAGTAGATTACAGGGAAATTGATATTTCTGACAAAACTTTTGTGAATGTTAAATTTATTATATAAACTTTAACTATTGAGTATGATTTTTTTGGCCACATGAGTCTGATGATTGGGAATTTCGAAACCCGCCGGGCTACCTACCAATCTTAATATCAATCTGCCGCCATAACTGCATTGCTGTGTTCCGGCAGCCATACATGTGAGAGTTAATAGCATTTTGGGCGAACAGACTCCGATCTATGGCCCCATTGTGACATCTGGGGAAATCATGGTCAAGAGTTAGCCTATAATCAATAAAAAAATCATAGTTATAAACATAATGTGAATCATCTAATATATTATAATTTAAATAAGGTGGTATATAACATCTTTTAAACACACCATAACCATAGAATATTTTAGGATTTATTTAAAGAGTAGCTCGTTATTAAGTGGCTGGCTGTCTCAACAAATCTATATCAAATAATGCTGATAAATTTAAATATAGTATTATTGATAATTTGCCAACAGAGGGCGCTGTTGCTCACCGCAGTTATAAGGATAGAGTAATTATCCATTTTTGGATATAATGGATATGTAAGCAATATCTTTTATAAAACGGATATATTGGTAGGAGTACGTGCAAGGTCTGAATTACATATAATTCTACATTTAATTAATACGTTTTGCGTTACCCCCGATGTGCAAGCATATGGGTGATTAATCTAAAAATGAACAATAAAAAATACTGCCCTCGCCGTAAACAAATAGCCGCTCGAATTCGACGCGATTCGCTGTGAAACTCAGTCCGATATGTTAGAATTTCCTGTGACAGATTTCCACGTCAGTTCATTGTATTATCTTTTAAATCTTTCATATAGGAAACTTTCAGTTAGTAATAAATTGTTTAGTTATTCATATTACAATTTTTAGTTTTACCTGTAACTTGTAATATCTTTTTGATCTGATTTATGTGCGAAATTGTGGAAATATTGGAAATGAAATTTATTTAAAAGTTGTGGTAATTTAATTCTAATTGAGAATTCGTTTAAATAGCGTGGTGTTTGTATAAATTATTTTCTCGGGCCTATCCCTTCTAGGCTCACTCAGAGTTTTGAACGATGACATCACGTTGTATGTGCCTGCAATCTCTCTCTCTCTCTCTCTCTCTCAGCTCACTGCCACCCAATGCTGAATGTAGGCTTCTCCAATGCACTCCATTACCTTCTGTCTTGTGCTAGCCGCATCCAGTCTCTCCCCGCTATCTTCACCAGGTCTTCGGTCTATCTTATTGGTTTATTTCGAAGAAAGTAGTTGCCAGTTTTATTGATTTAGTATAAACTGTCCATATTTACAATATTAGAAAGAGTTTCAGTGCAAAATATATGTATTTAAAAACTATAAAAATGTGTTATTCTTTTTATTTTTGTGTATGCAAAATATCTTAATAGCTTAGCGAAAATAATCTCATGTAACCATTTAAAGATTTATTTTCTTGTTTTTTTTTTCAAATTATACTGAATAAAAGTGCATTTAAAATAAAAAGGAAGTAGTAAAAGTAAGTATATTTTCTTAAAAAAAAAAAAAGGTTTTTTATTCTTAGTTATCCTATAATTCTTTTGGCTAAAGCACTAGAAAAGACGTTAAAAAGAATGAGTAAAAATGATATTACTTAACAAACTACTCAATGGATGAAACAGAAATATTTGCACTGAGATTGCTATTTGTCTCTGACAAGAGGTACTACTATTGTGGAGCTAGCTTTTATGTCTCTGTCTTGAGAAACTCACAAAGGCTATGAAAAACTATTACTTCTAGAAACGGAGCTGTTATTGCGTAAAGCAATTGCAGTTCTTTGTGTTTTGCAGATTAGTTTATACATAGAGATTTTACACAAAGCCTCAATGAGCACGTCTTCCTCGATGGATAGACTCACGCTAGACTTATAAATGTCTTTTATAAAGATATTTTTTTTATCGATTCTTGGCTTCGATTTCACCTAATGTTAAGTGACAAGGAGGAGCGTGTTCGCCCAAAATACATCTGGCTTTCACATGTATGACTGCCAGACCACAACAATCCTGTTATGCCGGGCAGATTGTCATTGAGATTGAGATGGTGGGTTCCAAAAAACCTACCATCATCCAGATTCCACTACTTGTGTGGCCCGACTATTGAATCCGGGACCTCCGCGTACCAAGGAAAGTGGATAAACTACTACTACGAAGGCAGTTAAGTAAAGTATAATTTCATAGCTTTGTGGTTTTAGACAATATCTTGTTATACACAGTGTGTAATAAGTAAAACTAATAATGTTCGTACGTTACTCTTCATCAATAGAAAAGATGATGAGATTAAATGTCATTAACCCCAATACAAATGACACTGCGGTAGTATTTGCCTAGACGGTATTCGGCAAGTGAAAAGTCAATAGTGTAGGTAAATGAATCTGGTTCCCCCTTAAAGTACGTATGTAATTTAGTTTGTTCATGATTTAAAGAAAACTGTCAAGAATCAAGTCCCACCGACTGCTTACGATATATTTACTCAACCTTATCGATCAATTACCCTCGGAAAAGGAATTTTGTAACGACAAAGCGGTAAAGGTAATAAACTTGGTAATAAGTGATATATCTGCTCATATGTCTTGACTAGCTTGTCCGTATAATGGTATTAGCTCTGCCTCTTATACCAGTGGTTGCGAGTGCTATTTCCGCTCAGAACAAAGATTCATGTGATGAACATTTGTTTTACTTCTGTGTAGTAAAAACCGAACGAATTTTTTTTCGATAGTTGTTCGGTCAAAATAATGGGTTTCTAAATCCGTAAAAAAAATATATCCGGCCATTGGGTATGGTTACCCGTAGAACTCGGCAATCATGACTTAATAGTAAATTAGAATTTATGATAATGTTATTTATTTATTTATAATGTTATTTATTTATTAACATAGCAATTTCAGAAACATCTGCAGTCGTTGCCCAAGCACATGCCCCCATGATTTTTCATCTGTATACACATGAGGTTGCAAAGGGAAATATCACAGGCTTCCAAGTTATCTGCGCTCCCATTATCACCTGCAAGAAGTGACGCTTGGTTTATGATTCACATAAAAGCCGAGGTGAGCTAATATTATAATAATATTTTCACCGCATATCTTTTTGACGAATACACGTCTTTGGTAAAACACTGAGCTCCGTGGAACAGATTGATTTTTCAACAGTTTTTATACTATTAGCGGATATTATGATAATTTACACTAATTGATTCTCATTGATTAAACATTGTAAAATTTAGACGTTATTTTTTTTATTTACATAATTAAAATTAAAAAATGAGAAAGTGTATACTATCTCGACACAGTTAACTGTTTAACTAGATCCATTTTTAGTTTTCTTGTTATGATTAATGTACGTAAACTGTCAAATATTTACCTTTATTATTTTTCAATATGTCGCATTTACATTTTCCATTAACGCAGACGCCACCTGGGAATCCAATGCGACGACACGATTGGTCACATCCGAGTGGACTGCAATTTTTTAATGATTTCACTTCATTCGTTTCTTCAGAGTCTGAAAAGAGTCAATAATTTAAAATGTACAAAATTCATTACGTGAATAGATTTCGGAATTGTTCCAGATAATAATTAAACGTTCCCTTTTTGTCACAAAGTAAAATGTATGCAAAAACGCTTCGCTGTGCTTCTGTTGGAAGTCTTTTTTTTTTGTTATCGAGGGGAAATCTTCGAAAGATATCCTGCCTTCTGGGGGCAAGTTAGAGTTATGTGGGAATTTTTAGCCACTAAAAACCCCTCGGTGGTCGACCTCAGCGTTTTGTAAGAGTCTCGGTATCTCCTTTGTAGGAAGTCTGTTTTAACGTGAATTTTCCAGTCAGACCTTTAGTCTCGTATTTCAGAATTTTAGGATAAAAAGCGGTGCTGGATTTCCAAATTAAAAGGTACAGTGTACATTATATATTGGTAATGTTTATCTACGGTTTAATGTAAAAAATATGTTCCTTTTGTATAATACACACGGTGGCAAAACCATCATTATGTGATAGAGTTATTTTTTTTGTTATAATAAGACAAATTGTATAATAATCTTGTCTATTTGTTTTAAAAAAGGTGTATTAAAGAACTTCATTGAATGCGTACCTCTAAAATTCTTTAAGATGTCGCATTTGCATTTTCCATTTACACAGACGCCACCTGGGAATCCGATGCGACGACACGATTGGTCACATCCGAGTGGACTGCAGTCTTTGAATGATGTTACTTCATTGGATTCTTCTGAATCTGTGCAATAGGTACGAGTAGATATTAACGTATTTTATACTGACAATACACGAACATAGACTGTTAGTATATGTAAGCTATAGCCATTATTATTGGTTTTACGGAAATAAAAGTTGCAATGCTATACAGCCTCAATTGATAGCAAGTTACAATAAGGATGATAATTGGATAACATGTATGAAAATAATAATACTATGTGTTTATTTGTATAGTCATTGCATTAATGGTGTCGGAGATTAGTGTGCCTTAACAAACTTTACTCCTTTAAATAGATAGGTTATAGCAATGAAATCAAATGTGTTCAATAAATTAGTGATTAAGTATACATTACCTCTAAAATTCTTTAAGATGTCGCATTTGCATTTTCCATTTACACAGACACCACCTGGGAATCCGATGCGACGACACGATTGGTCACATCCGAGTGGACTGCAATTTTTTAATGATGTTACTTCATTCGATTCTTCCGAATCTGTGCAATAGGTAGGAGTCGATGTTAGTATGTTTTATACTGACTATACACGAACATAGACTGTTAATATGTGTAAGCTATTGCCATGGTATAGGTATAGCATAGAATACCTAGTATAGGCATGGTAAAGAATTGGCTTAGCAGTTAATGGTGTTGCAATTTTGTACCGACGACTAAAGTTAAGTTTCAAGGGAAATAAGAAAATAACATAAATGATTATATGTATATATATATCAAAAACTGTATACCCAAAATAATAATTGCTATTTTTTATATAATATTAGTGTGCTCCAATATTTTTTTTTTATCTTTTGAAACGAATAGCTTAGAGCATTGAAATTAACGATGCCTAATAAATTAGCGAATAAGTAGATATATGTTACCTCTAAAATTTTTCAAGATGTCGCATTTGCATTTTCCATTCACGCAGGCGCCACCTGGGAATCCGATGCGACGACAAGATTGGTCACATCCGAGTGGACTGCAGTCTTTGAATGATGTTACTTCATTGGATTCTTCGGCATCTGAAACAGGGTTTGTTCATTAACAACATTATGGGTCTCATGCCATGCAGAGCAGGATTATTTTTAGTATGTAATAAGATCACACTTGACCACTATTTTCTCTGATGTTAAGTGACAATGAGGTTGCCAGAACTTAGCAATGCTATTATGATAGCAGATTGACATTAACGGTGGTAGCCAGTAGCCAGGCGACTCCAAAAATACCCTAGCACCATCCAAAATCATGCCACCCGGCAATCTAACATCCGCGTTAGAAGGCAAGCGGGTGAATCACTGAGCCACAGAGGCATTCACTAAATTTAAATTATTCTAATTTTCTATATTTACCATTCGCTTTTATCTTATAGATGCATTCGCAAACGTCTCTATAGCAAACTCCTTGTGCGAATCCGAGTATATGACAAGAATAGGTGCACGTGTCGGGATTGCAGCTCTCTAGTTTGTGAACATCGTTTACGGACTGCAAATCTGAAAACAATAGTTTAAATGTATTGTATATTATATTCAATATTTGTGTCTCTATTTTAGATGTGGTTAACGGTTCCAGTAGGCCACACCACTCGTTTTTAATATAAAAACCGCTAATATCGATAAATGTTATCTATTATAAACTATATGTGTTAAAATTAAAATTTAAAATAACTATAATAAACACTATAGGTAAAAGTTATATAAGAGTTAAATAATTTCATCTTTTTGGAATGATTACTAAGTAATATCCCGACAAAAGAAAAAAACAAAACTTGTAATCATAAAGGATTTTCTACAATTACTTATATATTATTAAATATAATGTTATTGTTTAAATATTTATGAAAGCAGCGATCGACGAAGTATAATGCTACAATTAAACACACAGACATTATATAATATAGTGCACAAATTCTTTTACCTTTATCCTCTCCGTCAAATACGTTAACTACAATAGACGCTGTACTGTAAGAGATTAGCGCGATAAATAAAAATAAGTAACTCATTGTTTCGTATTTGGATCCAACAGAACTTCAACTACTCAATTGTGAGTTTGAACTACGAGTAAACCAACGATACGTTGCCAGGGCTATTTAAACAGGAAAGATACAGGCCCGGGAATTAACCGACCGAATTGCAAACACCCAATGAATCATATGAACGATTGCTGCAAAAAATATCTTTTTTTTTTTATATCTTTGTTTCAAAACAATAGGAATGAAATTGATTATTACGGGACAGAGTATAATAAACTTGGATAGATCGGTTTTGTTCTACTTGATTATTTTTTTTGGTTTGATGTCAGAACAGATTATTGACTGCTAAACTCATTATAAATTTAACAATCTTTTGGTAGTCTACCTCAACATCGAAATAATGAGAGTTAAATGTTGAAAAAATGTGAAAAGGGATTGATCAACTATACGGTTGTAACTTCCCCGGCTATATACCTAAAAGTATTAATACTTTATTCTTGTTGAATCTTATAAGCAGTAGAAAGTTGTCTACTATAGTTTTTTCATTAATTAACGCGTAAATATTGTTCTACACCCTTATCGGAAAAATTAAATATAGTATCCTGCGTATGTAACTTTAATTGTTTATGTAGCACAGCAGTGAACCTAATCGGTTTTAGCGCGGAGGTCAGTGGTTCGATTCTGGGACAAAAAAAGTAGTAGTTTGAATGGCGGTAGAGTTTTCTCGAATTTATGGGGTAGCTATTATTATAATAGCATTAATTTATGGCTTTCGAGCATATGACAGCTACAGTAATAGAGGCGAGTACACATTACCATCTACGGTCACATAACGTCATGTGAAATTGAGATCAAAGGTTTGCGTATGGTCGATAGAAATATATAAACCCTACAAAAGCAATATCATTAAGCTGTGACGTTAAAATAGGGAGACTCAGATAAGAAAGATTAAAATTATTGCCGATCAGGTGAATGTGCGTTATATTATAATTTTGAATGAGTAATTTCAATAAGTATGAGGCAAGACACATTGTTTCACTTCAGTCATTCATTATCTGCTCATTTACCACACATTAATCCTGCTTACATTACAATCTCTTTCTATATATAAATTTTTGTTATAGTGCCACCTGTTGACCAAAAAAATTACTATTAGAGAATCTACACAATTAGAGCAATGACTATGTGCAGTTGTATAATTTGTACAGTAAGGTTTAGTCCACACGGTGTACTCGTTCATGTTCCTTTTGAATGTCATTTAAAAATACCTATTGGACCTATTTATTTAAGAATAACACGATTTAAAATAGGTAAATGTAATAAAAAAAAAAACATTTTTTTTTCTTACTAACATTTACTAAAAGGTGCACTGTTTATTTAACGTTGATAACAAAAATAAAGTACACTCGTACAAATATTCTTATCGCAGAATGACATTTTCTGTTGATAAATCACTGGAATTACTAGCAGGGTTTTTTTAATGAAAATACTTCAGTGCTTTATCGTGAATTCTGTGTTTATTCTGTGTTAATTATATGGATGACACATTTATTATATATATGAAGGAGTATCAGGCTGGAAAATAATACTAGTGTTGTCAGGAGCAAGTCCAAACTCATTAATACGTATTGATATTGTTGAAAATGATAAAATTTATGTGGATTTTTTATTGGTTATGAGCTAACACATGACCTCGACTTCAGTAGATTTTAAGTGATAAAAAGACCGTGTGATTTATTTTCGTCCAAAATACTCTCACATGTTACTGTTTGAAGACAATAAAATGATGTTATGGCGGAAGATTGACATCGAGGCTAGTAACTAGCCAGTCGGGTTTGAAAAACCCTACCACTATTCAAATTCGAAGTAGTGACTTCTGTGACCCGGGAATCGATCCCGGGACCTCCGCATTACAAGACAAGCGGTAAACTACTGCACCACGGATGCAGTCTAAAAAGATTTAAGACAGTACAGTATTTTCATTTATGATTTATTACTAAACTTACGTTATTACTTTAGTATCGTAGGCCGTTCTTTTCTGCATGTTAGTATCGAAACTGAACGTAATTTAAAAAAAGATAAGATATATGTAAAAAGATTGATAATCTTTTGATTGATACTGTATTGATTAAACTGTTAACGTTATTTATATAAGTATAAGCAGACCTGATACACAAAAAAAAATAAGACAGAGGCTGCAAGCAATGAGCAACCGGTTTAAATATTCCATTAGCTCTAATGGAATGCCGCAATAGCAATCACAGATGTCTATTTCCGTATAACGTATTCCATTTCAAACCCATTTGAAAATAAATGCGCTTATTGTAATCGAATGTCTTAAAAGGGATTTTTTTCCAAAACTATGGTTTTTATTATATTACTAATAAATATACTTACATTATTCACTATTATTACATCTCTGTTTTATATTTTTACCATAATAGAATGCACACATATTTTGTCTATTGAAATTAAAAAATCAATAACTGGTTATCCGGTATTAAAATATTTTACGATGTACATGATAAAAGTGTCAGAGTCGGTTCTGGGACCACAGATGTATTGGAGTCTAGTGGCCGAAAGTTTTTCGAACCCGCCGGGCGAACTAAATTCTAGATATCAATCTGTCGCTATAACATCGTTGCTCTGTTCCGGCAGTTATACATATGAGAGCCAGATGTATTCTGGGCGAACACGTTTCACCACCTGCAGCCTTCTTGTCACTTAACGTCAAATAAATTCGAGGCCGTGTTAGCCCATGACTGCTAAATAAATATATAAAGTATAGAAATACCTTTGTTCCTCATTAACCTGCATTCGAGTTAAAATGTTTCATCATAGATGACGTTAATAAAAAACGAACAGTAATATCGCTTTCATGTCATTATCGAATGAAGATTTCTGGGAACAGATATGAAAATGCTTCCCATCTTTGTAATGGTCTACATCAGGGAATTGCAATTTCGACATACCGGGAACGCCTGGCCTAGTTGGACCTGCTTCTTGCTTAATTGCTCACATACTCTCATTTCACCTTACTAAATATAATTTTATTATCGTTATCATGCATCAATTACTATTTTCTATCTGTACTATTATGAACCTTGATTTTTTATTATATTAACTTATTTTATTTTATTTTAAGTCTTGATAAAATACAAATAATATGAATTGTTGTGGATTTAATCATTGAATCACTAACATTATATTTTTTTTAGATAATCGTATATGAGTATAGTTGTTAAAATGATTTATCATGTTTGGCAGCGGCCATATTAGCTGCAAGAACGAGAATAGTGTGGTCGATGTTAGAACGTACAATTTGTTTGTCATTATATAATTTAATCTTACGAATGTTTGATTTAATTTATTTACGATGTTTATAGGAAAATTAATTTGCTATGCAATTTTTATTTTCCAACTGAATGTTTGTTGCAACATTCAACCTTTTTAACAGTGTCACTAAGGTTATGAGTTTTCAAATTACTTTTATGTATTATAATTTTTATGTATGTAATTAATATATATATATATTATAATACGTATGTGTATAACATTAATTCTTTGTTGAACGTCATGAATATCGTATTCTCCGATAAGTTATATTTCGTGTATAAATATACCTTTACATGTTAATATACGATCAGTACTACAGCTTCACCATTCAATATTACATTAACAAATGCTAATAATAAACAACTGATACTCGTTTACATTAACCAACATTTTTAATTGTGAGCTGTCTTCAGGTGCCCATTACTGGCGTCCCCTGTGGTGTTCATATTTAAAGCAAGAAAATGGATTCTGACGAATTTTTTTTTACATCAATTGGTATCATACTGCACTGTACCTCAGTAAACTTGATATTTTTTTTAAATCATTCAGGTTGAGTTTTTCCCTAGACTGTAATTGAGTTAAACAAAAACAGCGTGACAAGGTTTGTTCAGATTCAGGTTTATTGGCTGCAGTAACCTAATACTAAACCCATGTAAGACCTGTTCCACACCGTGAGTGCAGTATTCATTGTGAGTAACCATCGACTAGTCTCGAATGAGTAAGGGGGCCGTTCGCATATTTAGTGGTATATGAAAATTATGTAATAGTAATTATAAGGATTACAATCGGCATTGATCTCTATAGTAGGTTTAAACATTTAATTTTAGAATATTTTCATAACTTTTACATGACTTATAGATTTTATGCCGCAATTTACGCCGCTGAGATGTACAAAATCTCTTTATACATAAATTTACTTAAACTTCACGTGCCTAACTGTCAAGCTTTTAATTAATACCAAATCAAATGTTTAACTTGAACGCTTCAACCGAGGTGTTGCGAAAGTTTTAAAATTCCGCGTAACGTATCTCCGCCCAAAGCAAACTCGGTTCTGACATTTTCGTTATTAATAAAAAGTTATGTTGGTACTTGTGTGAAGTACACTAACTTAATCAATTGTGAAGTTAAATTAAGTTAGAAATCTCACATGTAAACATTTAAAGCCTTAATTTTTATTTTAACTCTGTACTAGTACAAGAGTAACAATAGATTTTGGAATAACAGATGAACAATATGTAGATCTAAGAAATAAAAATCAAGCGCACATAAGTCTTTATATAGAAATTCTTAACATAATTATCATGATCCTTATAAATAATAAACATTAAAATAAACTCTCAACGGAAAATGTTAATGATATAAAAATTCATTTAAAAAGCATAATGTGTCAGCGAAACGAAATGTAATAAAATTATCGCGAGTTCAGTTAAAGCGGTTTTATTTTTAAATTTCAGTCCCGGTTAGATAAAGTAACGTATTAATTCGGCGCGATCCGCTGTGAAACTAGTTCAATATTTTAGAAGCACTTTGACAGGCCACCTTATCAGGTATTCAGGGTTACCTTTTGAAGCAACGTTTTCGCGCGAAAAATATTTTAGTTCAAAAACCATCTGCTTTACTTACTAAGAACGATTTTTTTAAATAACTTTTTGGGTCCTCTTTAAACATAAAAATTCGATACACGTGAATATCAATAATCTGTAATTTCGTATTACTCACGATCCAAAATATTGTGGTTGTGTTTATCTTTTAAAATAATTATTTTAATATAAAAATTTAACAAATTAAAAATAAATGTACTTTGTTCGCCATAAGAGTGGAAATTTCTCAAAATTCTTTTTCCAACAAAAGAAGAAGTATTGACATGGAATCAATGAGTAAAAACTTAAGGGATTTCATACTTAAAAAAAAACACGAATATTAGATACATGTCGAATAGTAATCGTTCTCTTGTAGTTGGTGGAAAGTAAAATTTTCAATTAATAAATTGTAATTAATTCTTCTTAATATCGTTTAAAAGCATAAAAAATAACGTCTTAACATTAAGCAAAATATCAACAAGTTTGAAACATTAATGACGTAAACTCAATAAAAATTAATTATTTAGTTGGTTACTGGGCCGGCCGGACGTGACTTCGACGACGGCCTCACATTGTTTGATGAAAGTTTAATTGAGACTCTCTCCGGTATACGCCCACATCCATTTGCGGTGCGCCGTTATGCTTCTTGACTGAAAACAATTTTCTTGCCCTTTTTGAATACGTTATCATCGTATCACTGAAACTTTTACATGCGAACTCTTTTATATAATTTAATGTTATGATCATAAAGTTTACTTAGGTGGTCATATTGTTTGCGAATTTGAAGATATTTTTTTTAGGTAAAGGACTAAAATTTAACCACTATTTGACATGATGTTATGTGATATGGAGTCCGTAGAGAGTAAAACGTATTTGCACCGAATGCATTAGCTCCCACGTGTATAAC
This sequence comes from Pharmacophagus antenor, assembly GCA_018245475.1. Lineage (NCBI taxonomy): Eukaryota > Metazoa > Arthropoda > Insecta > Lepidoptera > Papilionidae > Pharmacophagus > Pharmacophagus antenor. The sequence continues at coordinate 22,824 of DWQX01000666.1, forward strand.
TCCCAGGACATGGCAATACCGTTGCGGTGTCAAATTGTCATTGAATGTGGTAGCTAGCCAGGCGGATTTGAAGAACCGTATCACCGTCGAGCGAGATTCCGATAATCACGTGGCCCAGGAATGGAATCAAGGTCTGTCTAATAGGACAAGCGGTGTTCGCTGCTGCTCGACGCTTTTTAGCCATCAATACTTAGGATTTTATTTACGTATTAAATGACTGCTGCTTAATGAAAGTGCTCGTAAATCACGGTGAGTTTTAACCTCAGTGTCTTCCTTCCCAATACAGAACACAACTTTATTATATTGGTGGTAGCGATGGAGTCTTATTATTCAATACTTTAATATTATTTACGTCAGATTTCGAATGTAATTAACAAAATATATATAATATTGGAAAATACTCATCAACAATTAATTGCGCCTCAATTTGTTACGATTGATAATTATATATAATAGTATACACGTACATAAATGTTATAAAAAATTTATATGCATATGTAATAAATAATTTACATTATCCACCTAAATAAAGTATAATCATTGTTATATAGTATAGGTAGTTCCCCTTTTCCCTCTCTACAATATTCTTTATGAATACTATGTAAATTAGCTTCAACACGTGACGCTAGATGGAGTGGTAGTTATTTCAATACATACATATCTTTCAGAACGCAGCGTATTTAATCACTAAGAGCGACTGAGACGCATAACGTTTTCGCTCTTTGCTTTAGTATTGCCTATAAAAAGTACATCAAAGAGATTTTATATTCAAATAAGAACAGCAAACATCGATACACTTAACATTATCTAAAAAAATAAATAAATAAATGAAACCGTGCTGTTTGGATTATAACTGGCGATAAGGTGTGTTATCGGTCATTTACACTAAAGTTTATTAAAGAAAAAATAATGAAATTCACACTTTATTACGTGGTTCTTGTTTTGATTGTGGCTACGTGTGCAATGGGAGGTAAGTTCTTATTTATTTTGTATCCATTTGATTTTTAAAATAATGTCTAAACATTATTGAACATGACAATAAATGTAGTACTTAACTACTTTTATAATGACCTTACATTGTTTTCATATTACCAATTACGTCCATTGATTTCGGATTTTTGTTTTAGGTTAGTCAAACATTATTTATAAACAGCAACGATTAGAAAATGTACTGCGTTATTTAATAGTTTATTATAATGTAAGAGTTTTTACGTCTATTATTTTTATCGAAATAAAGGCTTCATTTCGCGTATTAGTTCCGTACATGCTATTGTAAAGATGTTTGATCAGTGTTTAATCAAGTGCAAGTTTTAGAGAATCCTCGAAAATGAGTAATGTTAGAAGTATATTTTATAGTATTTCAAAAACCCATTTCTTAATAAATACATACACTTTACAAAGAACACACTAGAAATTTCACGTCTCTAGGATCAGCGATGCTGCTACTGCTGCTGCTGGATTCGGTGAAGTTTGTGCTGTTAGTCTTATTGACGACTTTTACAGCTTCATCGAAACTGGCTCGCGAATGCGGTGATCCGCGAGCTATCTAGGACCAGCGATGTAGGCTATGTTTTGATTTATAGGCCAGTCAGTCAGTGAATCGGTCACGATATTGAATTTTATGTGTATAGATAGATTTATGTAACACGACATGAAGTTTTCAGCGTACACACCATTTTGAATACCTACTGTTGATTAATTTGTGCAATATGCCATTATTATCGCTCAGCTTCATAAGAGAGATAGTATTGGCGATAACCCTTGCGACATGTTAAATTATTTCCAGTATATATTCTTCTTACAGTTTCTAAGTGTGTTCCAGCTAGTAAAATTATTGAGGTAATAAACACTGGACATTATACTATAATTGAGTGCTTCCGTGACGAAATGATTTACTAGCTTGCCTTCTAACGCGGAGTTTAGATTCTCGGGCCACTAGTGTAGTGGAGTCTGGAGGTGGAAGCGTTTTTCGAAAACGCCCAGCTAGTAACCATACTCAATGTCAATCTACCGTCATAACAGTATTGTTGTGTTAGGGCAGTCATACATGTAAGAAACAGATGTATTCTGGGCGACAACGCATCATCATCTACGGCTTAAATATCATTTAACATCGGTGAAATAGAGGACAAGTGTTAGTCCATATTCTATAAAAAAAATGTTAATTATTTAAGTGCCTCTATTTGCGATATGAAATTCTATACGTTCGGTGACTTAAGATTGCATTCCTAATGTTTCCACGATATGTTTAGTAAATAGGCTAACAATAAATATACAATATCGACAGTCTTTTTTAAATAAATATTCCACTTGGCTGTACCATATAACTACTTACACTATATTAAGTGTATACTTATATTGTGATGTACCATATAAGTATACACTTAATATAGTGTTATGAAAGCAAATCTTGTGTAGTTTAATATTGCTGTAGGCAGTATTTAACATTTTTTCATTTCGCCACTTTATGTTAAAAATAACAATATTTTATAGTTTAGTTCATAAATATACTGCCGTCGTCACGCATTAGTTTATCGAACCCGGGACCTCTGTCATTACTGGATGAGTGACCTTGAAACACGGAGGTATCGGGTTTGATTCCTGGACCACAAAGATTTGGCTGGTGGTTAGGTTTTTTCGAAGTCAATCTTTCGTTCTAATAGCATTACTGTCTTCTGGCATTCAAATATGCCACAGCCATAGGAGATACTAGGTGAACATTTTTTAAACGACCCTTGAGAAATTTGTTTTGTTTTTAAACCAATATAATATTAAATGATTTTTTTATCAAATCTTGTCACAGTTTAAGCAAACTGTATGTTCTTTTGTGGTAAATAAATGTCTTAAACCCGAATTGCTTCACCATCTGCGGCCTTGTCATTTAGCAACGTGTGATATTAAAGACAAGTGAATAATAGTATTAATAGTATCCGTTTGTAATAACAATAAATATATTTCATCGGTGTAAAATAAATTCTACAATTGTTTTCTTGGTTTATCAATAATAATATTTTTTTGGTCTAAACGAGTAAAACTTATAAAACAAAGATTCGTTTTTTGCAACATATTAGCAAGTTTCGCAGCTGGACTTATTATGACTGTGACGATAACAAAGCGACCAGACCGCCGTCGCGTACTCATATTATTAGGTCAAGGAAAATATGTAGCTAAATGAGAGGACGTATATTCCAGCATCTTTGATGTACGGCATAAATACTGAATGTAAACGTGTTTATTTATAAATGTAATTTAACTTTATCTTATTTGTTATTAACCATAAAATCTAATAAGTAGAGTTTGTTTTAAGTGTTTGTATCTAAAGGGCTAACATCGAAAGCTTTTCTCTGAGACTCCGCCGTCCGTCTGAGAGGCCTCTATCTCGTGAACGGTAATAGGAAAGAATCTGAAACTTTAACAGATTGTCTATATCTATTGCCACTATAGCAAAATAAAATAAAACAAAAAACGTAATTTATTAAGCGTTTATGGTACATACCTTTGCGATGTAAGTCCAACGTGCACTTGAGTATTTATTTTTTAAAATTGGATTAAAATTTAAATGTATTTTCTTATCCACTACATTTTATACAATTTTGTTTATGATTTTAATAAGAACTTTTTAAAATTTTTACGAAAATTAGTAAATAAAATAAATAAATAAAATATATTTTAACACGAAGCAATGAAAGATTTTCGTCGCATAAAAAGTATCTTAAATATTAACCGGTGTCATCAGTTATAATTATATCAAATTTAATAAAAGTCCAGTGTTTCCTACGTGATATGGCAATATTCTGTGACTGTCGTCTGACTAACAGACGGGCGGGCAGAAGGATGTTGAACTCATATTGAAGAGAAATTTGCAAAAATTATTTAATCTACATACACGTCGTCACTGAAGATTGCTTATTACATATTAATATATAAGCCAAATTGAATCGAGCATTGATTTTTGGTATAGTTCTTATATTAAACATTCGACAAATGTTTTATAATTTTCGTAAATATACAAACTTACATGGAAAGTAGTTATTGTACGGGGAAAATTAAAGAGGACCAAGTAATTCTGTTTCAGTGACGCTCGCCGTGTCCCAGACTAAGCTACAGTGTCGCGAGGGCTGCAGTGAACGCTGTCTCTTGCAAGCAAAAGCTTCGGGGCCATGTTTGCATAAGTTTTGTCATTGCGGAGGCCAGATAGTATACTAAAAACTTACATATAAATAGTTTTGATGTCATGTTTTTATATTTTAGACCTTATATTTATTTTATATATGGACATAGTTTGTACCTAAAATATGTGATTTTTAATATTACGTAAGCTATGTACAAAGTATGACTATCCGTTGCATAGGATCATATCCTGTCATAGGGGAATCCGACAAATCGGTTGGCAGAAGGAAGTTATGCAATATTTGTTGATAAATGTAAACATTGTCAAGTATGTTGGTTACAACTTTTTAACGGAATAATTCTCAAATTTCTTATAAACCAGGCTCATTAAGTTTACTATATTTAAAGACATTAGCCACATTTAAACAGATTAGGCTCCAATTTTTTGTTAACTTTTTTTATTTCGAGTCTTAACCTTATTTCCTGATCAAATAACAGTAATCTTTTAATAGATTATTTTCTGACATTTTTGTTTTACTATGTAAGAATGCACTTTATTATTTGGGGTTTATTTGCTTTTAAAGAGTTATCTGAAACAATATTAATGTTGCAATGAACAAATGTATATTTAATATTATGTTAAATCTATTAATAGCTTATTTATATATTAATTGTTGTTGTGTTTGAGATATTGCTTACTAAATTATGAAAACTTGCACATTTAAATTAATATGTGAACATTAAGGAATAATAAATATTGAAACAAAAACACATAAAGGAATAAATGAGAAGGTATATACATTAACACTGTTTTGTTTTATTTTATGTTTTTTAATAACACTGTTTTGGTGATCGTTTTCCTAAAGAGTATAAATTAAAGTTGATTAGTGGATAATTAAATAATTAAAAAATTCGCTAATGGTGGGAGAATCGAAAATATTCTTTTGGTGGTTTTTCTTAGGTCATGACCATAGCGATCATGACATTAAGTGACAATAAGGCCGTGATGGTAAAGCGCGCTAGCCCAAAATACTTCTGATTCTCAAATACATGACTGCTGGTACGTAAAAATGCTGTTATGGCGGTAAATCGAAAATTAGGGGAGGGGGGGGAGGAGGTTAGTCAGGTGGTTTAAAAAAATTAGCACTGTCTATACTGCACTACTCATGTGGCTCAGAAATCGGTCTCAGTACTTCTATGTTATAAGGCAAGCGGTGACCCACTGCTCTACAGAGGCAGACAGTTTATGTCGTCGAATAAAAATAAACTCGGGAAAGGTAGCTCTCCCAATCAGTTCCCGAATAAAGTAGCCATATAAGATATAACTGCACTGAATTAATTTCTAAGGGACGTTTTAATTAAGCAATAATTTATCCAGTCGTAAATACAGCGAGGACACTCTTAACATCGTCTTATTGTGTTAGGACAATGGGATGCGGTGAACCAATTAAATGGCATGAGCTCCCACTGTGAATGTACGTATTAACCGAATGTAAGATACAATTGTATTGCGGTTTTGACTTGTTAATTAATGTGCTACCATTATTTACAGACACATATCATATTCACATTTATTTATTAATTGTAAAATGACGTTTATTTTTGTACGATCGGCTATGATATTAAGTTTCGCTAACAAATGTCAAGTATGTCGAATTTACTACATTTAGTGTAACGATATAAGAGAAAGAAAAATATTTTTATAAAATGGTACGCACATTAACACACATATGTACACACGTAACATTTTTGCATAATAAAATAAATAATATTTTTTAAAACATATAGCCGTTTTTCTAGAGTAACGACACATTACGAAAAGAATAGTTGTTCAGTAGGGCTTACTTTTTAATTTACTATTGCCTTGATCCTTTGTTATCTATAAACAAATAAATGAAACATCTTCCAAAAACACTTAAATTTATTATTACATTGGCCACAACTCGTTATTACTACAAAATTGATCGTTATATAGTTTGAAAAATATTATGGTTAAAAACACATAACCAAATGTGTTTTTATTCTTAAAGAAACCGGCGATGTGATAGTTATACGATGCAAACAGATTAAATTTAAACCTTAATTATATGTTCAGTACATATCTGTCCGCTCTATCTATCTAATCATAAAAACTTTTTTTGTCAATTTTAATTAAAACATTTCAATATACGTTATTATTAGGTACAAAAGCAATGTATCTTCTTTTCACAACAACAATTTTTTTTTTAAATTTTTTGGAATCATCTTTCACGTATTATCATGTTTGAACATGAAAATAATTCACACACTTCATCGAGATCACGCAAGGCCTCAGCAAGATCCCATTGTAGAACTGCTAGAGACGGTCTAGAGTTTTTTCAGCTCCACGCATACCTTCTTGACTTCCTAATAATTAAAAAAAACGTTAAGAATTGAATCTAAATCTTAATACCGTGTAAAAAAAAACTATGCGTCATACATAAAATGAGAAAAACTAAAATAAAAATGCGACAAATTGATTGAGTCCATTTCTTCTACAGTAACTTGAAACGGTATTAAATTATCCTTGCCGATGTAACAGGGCGCAAATGCGTTAACCCGAAGCCATCAACGTAACTTGTAAGTGAACCTTCCATCTTATTCCAAACGCCTGCGGAATATCAAAAGGCCTTCAACCACGTAACGTCCAAGAAGGTATCTAATTCGGCATCTAATTCTCCCCCAAGCGGGAGCACTGTTATACATACCACACATTTCTTTTGGCCATTGTTAGCATTACTTTCAAGCAATGGCCTCAGGACTTTTATTAGTGTTGTGTTTTAACATTCATCGATAAAATTCCATTTGAATTTGCTTACTTTTTTATATCTTCACATATTTTTGTGTAATATAATCTTATTAATTTTCGACAAATACTTTGGCGGAAAATTGATAACAATAAAACTAGAAATGTTTTTCAATAACAAATGAATAATGACCATTTTATAGACCAATTTATTTCATAATTATTTTGTATTTATTATTTATTAGTGTGCTTATTCTCATTACACTTTTAACTTTTTAACTTTAGCCACACGCTGTCTAAAAACGAAATGAATGTAATTAATTAAAATTGGCGATAAAAATAAAACATAATACTTAATCTTTAAAATAAATTATTGAAAATAATGGCATAAATCAGTTTAGGAATTTTGGATTTAATTATTACATTAATAAGTACAGTCTCATTTTTTGATAAAATTTATAAAAAAATAATTTACAACATTTTCGGCAAATTAAAAACCATCCCAAATTAATTTCTCAAGTGCTGTGGGAATTCATTTGGATAAATAGTTCTAAGAGTTTGCTCCAAGAAATTGCTCGAAATAAATAGCTTTGACATTTCCGTTGTATCCCGTGAGAAAAGTTACTTTCAGATCATAATTAAATTGATATCAAAAATGTTAACATTTTTTATTACCAGTCAAATATAAAGAAATCACATAGTTGTATTACCCATTGTATAACAGGATAACTTCAGTTATCCTTTATGTCGAATTCTTTATCGATTATTATAATATACTTGTAACACACACATAGTATATGCACACTTGGAAGTAATACTAGTAATCATTTTGTACCGATTGTTAAAGTTAAAAAATTTTTATTATCTGTAAATAAAATACAATATCTTCCCCATATGCATTGAAAATTCTCATCTCTTACACGCTTCCTATTTATCCATACTCCTTGTGTCGGATTCGTATTTGGTGACAGTACTTGTTTTTCATTTTGTTATATTACTATTAATCCTTACTCTTTCATCGAATTTTATTTGCTTATCACTAAATATACCAACACATTGTTATCGTTTTATTTTAGAGTCTGTATTAATTTTGTTCATTATTGTATTCTTATTTTTCCTGTTTTACAAAAAAAGGTATTGAGAAATGTTGCCAGAAGCAGTATTTAAAAAAAGTCAAACACATATTAGTATACTGAACTTTTTATTTAAGTTGATACCGTCAAAAGGACGGGTCCCGTAAATGTAATGTTAATACATTACCAACTAACCAATTTTTCTATCACAATTTATTAATAACAAGTTTACAATTTTCATTCCATTTACAAAATTAACCACTTCTTCGTTTCAATGTAAAATGTAATGAAGAAAAAAGTATGAAGTTTCTTTGTTTACAACAAGGGAATACTGCTGATTAATTAAAGACGTCAAGTATCATAGAGCAGTAGAATGTCAAGAAAAAGTGAGTGCTATTGTCAATATGCATTATACATTTATGGAAATAGGTCAGTAGTTCCATCGAGTGGACTAATCTACACTAGTCAATGTTCTGTGATACTTTTATTAATTAATATTACTTCTGCTCTTACATTGTATTATTTTTAATGTCTACAATGCGTAATGGTATTTTAAAGATGATTTGTGTTCATCATAACATTTGTAAGGATTTCGCGTGACGTAATAGATATTTCCTAACACCGTTATACGGAGGCTTTCTCTAATGACAGGCAATTTAAAGCCTGGATCAACGCGAAGGCCTAAATTATTACGATTATGATAGACTAAGCTGTAATTTAAGTCAGTTTACAAATTATTCTGTCTTCTTGGTATTTTATAATTTATTATTATTTCACACAGGCGTTGCGAAATACTTTTTGTTTTTTTTTTCAGAGTCCGCAGTAGGGGTAAAAAACCGCCATAGATGTCGGTACGATTGCAAGCAGATGTGTCAAACACGTGGTAAAAATTTGGGAGTATGTTTACACGGGCACTGCCATTGTAAGAACCGCGTGTCTTCGTAATTGAAACCACAGACGGCATAAATTAGATTTAATTGGTTCTACAATTTCGGGGCGTGATATTGATACAATAAATTTATCTTATTATCTACAACTCAAGCTAATTGAGTATCACAAATAGTTTTCTGTTTCTCACTAACTTGTACTTATAATTTGATTAAGCAATTCGCAGGTTTTAGTGATTTAACTCGTCACTTAAATGTGCCATGCTGTATTTATTTGAATGTAAGTAAAAATAGGCGCATTTTTGTTAATGATCAGAGTTGACGCTTAGTACGAAAAAGTTGAAAAATGTTATGTTCCAAAAAATAGCAGATTTGTAATGCCTGGTATATATTGATCAATGTATGAGTATTTGTTATAAATAAATGGTTTTCTCATTGCTTAATTGTTATTTCATTAATTTATATTTAAGACCTTAGTTTGTAGGCGTTTATACTTTACAATTAAAGTCGCCATCTTTATTTCTGATTATAAATGTGTAAGTAGGAATGTTTTTATCGTAGATGCGATTTTATTTGTTTTGTCAAAAATTAATTTTCCTTCTCTCATCTTGTACGTTATTTGTGCACCAAAGAGACATTTACTATGATCACAATTTCCTCCATAATTCAACAACTAAATAGACAATTGAGATGAAGTATGTGAAACAAAATCCATTGTGGTTTTCAATAAATATTCGCTGTTAACTTGATGGTAAAATGTTATGATTTTTTTATAAATTAATATTGAAAAATTTTACCGAATACATAACGTGGCGCTAACGTGTTTTGTGACGACTCTCCGGTAAACGATGTTTCCCTAGCATAAAGGCACCTTTGGAGTCGTGGGTAGTAAGGGTGGGGGTTCTTATCATCCATTCAACGGCTCTGAGGAGTACGATGGCTGGGCATGGTCTCTAACCATTGTGATAAAACCCGCGAGGGTTCTGGAGTCTGCATCGCGTAGGCTCCGCGACGGGCTATAATCATAGCGTAGCGTTATAGAGGCCGCGGTTGTGTTTCGAATGCAGATCACGCGACTCCCCTAAAACGCTGAGGTGGACCACCGAGGGGGATTTAGTGGATAAAAATACCACATAACCTTCACTCCATCCCTGAAGGTAGGGGTAGGTATCTTTCGAAGATTTCTACCTCGATAAAAAAACCCTTCAGTTTACATTTGTATACATATTAATTTACTATTCTCTTGAAAATACTCAACTTGATACTTTCGAGGAACGCTTGTCGCTAAAATTCCAATAAATCCAATCGTATCGATATCGCACTATTTGTTCATTTCGCTTTATATTAAAAAAAAATCTTTATCTAAAGATAAAGAATTGAAAGTTCCAATTGAATATAAATTTGTAATGATACTTACGTTGTTATTTTTTCTTGAGAACTATACTGATTCATTAAGTTTCGACGTGATCACCTTGAAGTATGTAATCGGACACTGTCCGTTTTTTTTTTATAAATACGTGATTCAAGAATACACTTAGTGTTCCGTTTATCTGTAGGACATCCCCTAAGCCGCTCGAGACGAACAATTAGATAAGTGTTTGCTCTAGCGTTTCACACTAACCTAATTATTTCACTATATAAATCCGTTTCTTCATGTAATCACTGCATTAACTGTTTTACAGTTCACAGTAATCATGAAGTGTTTGTTAAGAGTGTATTTCTTTGTATTTTTTTCAGTCACCTCACAGGTTTTTTGTGAAGAAGATGTGGCTATAGGTGAGTATTAAAAAAATATTTTAATTTTGAGGCTATTACATGTAAAGAATTTTTTATTTGGTTTTATATTTTTTACATTTTTACGTAAGTAGCAATTAATATTTTTTCGTATACATTTTTATTTAAACTTTTTTTTTTCTTTACTTTTATAAAAAGTTTATTTTACTGACATCACATTCTTTTCATTATGTTAATGCGTTTAATTTTGCAGATGAAAACTCAGGATTAAATAATACAAGCTATAGGATCTATAATGTCGGCGTTGAGTTGGGAATAATAAATACTGAAAAGTATTCGTTTGAATCATTCGTCAGAGATGAAGAAAACGTCTTCCGCGAGTTGTATACGGAATATGCGGCAACAAATGGCAGCGAGCCGATCGAATACGTGGATTGGCTTATAATGAATCACTTCGGTATACTCTACGACACCCAAGAGTCCCTGTTACAGAAGAAAATAACGAAAAGAAGTACAGCCGACAATAAAAGAAGATTTGTGAATTTAGTTAAGAAGGGTGATATATTAATAACTGGACGAGGTATCGGTGGTTTAGTTGGTCACGCCGCCATAATGACGACTGATTACTGGGTGTTAGAAATGCCCGGAGGTAAGGGTTGGGAAAACGGCATCAGGGACAACAATCGTCAGGTACCTAAAGGCAAATGGTTTGACCAACACGCGTCCGACTGGACGACTGTGTACCGCAACCGAGATGCAACTGTCGCCCACCAAGCAGCCGTGTGGGCCGATCATACGTACTACAATCCCTCTGGTGGCGCGACGAAGACTAAACACATAACGTACAAGATCAACACAGACATTTGGTCCACTAATCCGAGTTATTGCTCGAAACTCGTGATACAAGCGTATTACTTTGGTACCGGAAAGAAAAAAGTTATACGCGATTTATCTATTTCGGGAAAAATTATTGTGCCTTCCACAATACCGGCGTACTTTTTATCTCCGTACACATTGGTGAATAAAGGAAAGTATTAAATGGCAATTTATATACACGAGTATTGGCTTCGATATTGTTTATATAATTCGAAATATTGAATTATCAGTGATATTGTATTTTGTTAGGACAGTTTATTTGCGTAGTTTGGACGATTTGTATTAAATAATTATATTGTAAGAGTCGAAATAAGAGATTTTTTTTGTTTTCCTACATTTATTATGTATAAGTAAAGTGAGAATTTTTTATGTTTACTCATAAAGTTTATATAATAGTTTAAAAGAATTTGTTTGTAATAAATATTTCATCTCAAATATTGTTATTCCATTTTGTTTTTTTTTATCCATACGTTTAAGCGCAGGACAATTTTAACTAATTTTATGTATTTTAGGTCTGAGATTTTATCTGTGTGAAATTTACTTACAATTCGAAAATATTACAATTAACATACTAATATTTACGATTTAATATATGAATAAATAAAGTTTGAAAGAAATGATTAGAATGATACTCATGACCAAAGTTATATATATCTTTTGAATAAAAAAAAATATCGTTGATACTGTTTCGAAGTATCTTATTGCTCCGATATTTTTAGTAACAATGGAGATCACTATGTACACCTTTACGTTCCTTTTTTTTCTATAAAAATACTAACAGCTTACCCTTCGTGCAATATTTACGATTTGAAACCTATGATTACTGGAATAATTTGAATTTAATCCAGTTTAATATATGTCTAGTTAATAGTGAGTGGCAGCAGGATGGTATTTTAAATATAATTTATTCAACAAAAACCGTATTCAACGATTTGACAGCTACCACCCATTTTTAATTATTCCTGCGACCATTACAACATTGCTTGCATAGTAATCACCAGGGAATGTGCGTTGTATCACGAAACGAAAAGAAAATGGTAAAAATTTATTATGTTCGCACCATACCGTAATGTAGTATCCATGCTATGTTACGAGTAACACTAGATTTACGGACACATTTTCATGGTTTTCTTTTCGAGTCTGTAGTCATTTTATGCATAATTGTTTAATTACATTTTTTGCTTTGCAATAAAATATACAGAAAAATGTTGCCAGAGGTAGTTTAAAAAAAATTAAGTAGTCAAACGCATAATCGTACACGTAACTATTTATTTATTATTATTTATAATTGATCCGTCAAGATGACGGGTCCGGTAAATGTAGTTTTAAAACTATTGATTAAGTGATAAATATTTAGAGAAAATAAAGAGATAAGGCATTATCGAGTTTTGATGAAAATTGACGATAAGATTAGTATTTATGAATTATTTCCCGAGAATAATGGAATGCCTACGGGAAAAAACAAGTAATTTTGGCACTCTCGGCACCAAACAAAAATCTTCATTATATGTGTATACCGTAAAGTGCTAACGGACATTTCGTATCGTAAAAATACGTACAGGGAATACCCGCGGTTCAACCACTCTTTGTTCTCTGGAACGGAATAAATATTCAGTGACGAATGCGACCTTCATTACATTGTTATGATGAAGTTTATTTTTATAATGGGAACGCGATATATTCTTGTTCGTCTCTGCGTTAACGTATTAATGTAGAACGCATTCTCAGAATGGTTTCTTCCTTATTTAACTTGTGTGATAACGTTTGCTTTTCTACCCATTTCTTTGTTTGCGGTTTTTATAATTCGCCTAATCTACTTTAAATTTAAAGTGGACTTTTATGTTACGGCTATTAAGTACTGCTATTAAATGAACTAGATATGCCTGAAATTAAGAATTGTTTTTTAATATTTGTAATTATTGACAGCCATTAATTTTATCTCGTAACTATATTGATCAAATTTCCGTAAGGATATTTTTTTTATAGAATTTTTGTTGTTACAATCAAGACATTTTGAATATATATCAAGCCAATATAGCTTTAATTTCATTATATCATATGATTCAGAAAAAATCCATAAAGGCTATTAAAGTCTAGAGATTATTATTTTTGAATTTTCTTTTTATCGTTTATAGGCTAACACTTGCACTGAATTTTACATCAATTGACAACGAGGACTTTGATTGTGAAGCAAGCGTGTTCACAAGAATACGCCAGCTACTCACATGTATTATTACCGGAACACAGCAATGATGTTATGGCGGCAGATTGTCATTGTGAATGGTTAGCTGCCAGGCGGGTTTGAAAGCAACCTACCACCATCAGGACTTCTCTATTTATGTAGCCCGGGAATAGAACCCGGGACCTCCGCGTTACGAAGCGGATAAACCACTGCACCATGGAGGCATACAAATTTGGTTCAATCTACTCGTATATCCTTAATTCATAGAATTGTGCTGTCTGACCGAAAATTAGGTACAGTAAATAAATTTGTAATTAATTAATTTCAATCATTATCGCTGCATATTACATTATTAGTTTAATGTAATAATTAAATAAAAATAATAAGAAATGAATATGAGGATCGCCTTTAATGCAACACCAATTTAAATGTTAATACAAAACATTAAAAATATTTGTTGAAACTCGTTAGTGGTAAAGTCCTGCAAGGCTTAACGGGGACTTTACCTGTTCAGCCAGTCGGTCGTGTTAGCCCGGACTGCGCAGGCGTAATGATTCATCGCTATATATATATGCTAATGAAATTAGTGGCTTGTATTTATATGTTCGCTGTATTATTGCTATACGTAACTATAGCGGTTAATCTTAAGATTTGTGTTTAATATGTGAGCATGGTACTTCTAGATTATTTGTGTGTAAATGTTAGTTTTTAAAACTATTAGTATGTATAACCAGGTGTTATTATCGTGATCACATGCAGAAGTTTGTGCTGTTATTATTTATATTGTAACAAAAATCATTTGTTTTAACATTTCTTTTTTCTTCTTCTATATATAGTAAGTCATCTCAAATGATGAACTTTACACATGCATATTGCTACTGAATATCAATTAATTGGCCGTTTTCAACCCCGGTCCATAAATAGTTGTGTCATAACACCTAAGACCATTACAAGTACAAAAGTAAACTGATGATACATTTCACTAAGAAACAAATAAAAGTGTAATTTTAGTAATTAAATAAATAAAAAAAAACAAAGATCCAGTAATACGTCATATTTATTAAAATTAATAATTAATACAAAAAGTATTTCAAAGCTAATGCATGATAGTTATATGGTAACGCAGTAATACATTTAATTTATCTATCTCAAACACTGGCATCCATTGATGGTGCAAATACCACCGGACTTATGACCTTGCTGCCTGCATTTAGCAATGCACTCGTAGAAAATGCAACCATTCGGTGGTTTAACAAAAATCGTATCCCGTTGCAATCGCTCCAGTGATGAGGAACCTGAAAAAAGAAATATATCCTTTTTAGTGAATTTACACTTTAAAATCTTGACGTGTATTATTTTTTAGGAAGATTTTTTCGCTTTAAGTAATACGTTAAAAGCTAGTGTCAGTTAAGTAATTTATCACAGAACATCTAGATCACGTAAACGATTTAATAATATTTACTGCTTAAACGGCCATTGACCTTAATTGAAATGATTCCGTCAGCGAAATCGTATAATATTTGCTATTGAATGGTATCATTTATAGTATGAGCGATAACAGAAACGCATAAAAATAGCCTTCACTGTAACATGTGCACACTTTATTATCATATTATATTATATCATATTATATTATATCATAT